>QJPP01007061.1:0-18364 GCA_003996215.1 Jaltomata sinuosa | reverse complement strand
ATTGCTAAATTTCTTCTATAAAGAGCTAGTATTAGAAAAGAGAAGGCAAGACTTTCTTGACGGAGAGCACCCTTCTTGTACACAAAAATATTTCCATAAATAAAATAACAACTTTCAAGCATCTATGGAGCAAGATAAGAGTAAGGTATATTTGTTCATAACTATGCATAGCTAAATTATTGATTCCTGAATATCATAGCATGCATAAATAAGTTATATTTATTATTATTTTCTAGAATTATTTGATCATATTTTTGAATTGTTGACATGAGGAAACAGGGGAAACAATCCGAAAATAATATCCAGAGGTTGAAACCAAGGCGAAAAGATGAGAATGCCGTAATGGGAGTAAACAGAGTGGTATTATCTAGGAGGGGAAAGTACCTTGAAAAGTACGGTGTTAACAATAAGAGAGTATGGTTAAAATAAATCTAGTAATAATAATCAAGTGTAATGTTATTAACATGCTATGGTATGAGGGAATTAATCAAAAAAGCAAAGCATAAAGATGAACATGAATAACGAAATTATGCCTAATTATTTTACTTATTTACATGATGAAATGATTTATGATTATAAAATATTAGTCTTATATGTACTTAAAGATTTAGGAATAACAGACTTAAAGAAATTAATATGGGAAAAAATATTTAATGACGAAGAACCAGCATTAATGAATCAAGAATGGTACCAGATAGAATTGCGAGAACTAGACTTAGAACTAAGAGAATTTAATATAGATGACTTAGAATTGGATTCAGATTAATGGAAAACTATTTTGAAATTTGGCAAAAAAGAAGTAGGAATAAATATAAGATAAAGTTTGTTAAAAATCCTAGGAAAATAAGCAAACTATTTAAGATTCTATACAAAAGGACTACACCATATAGAATTCCTAAGACTATTCTAGATAAACTAGTATGAAAAGAAAGAACATGAGGACCACCCCTGAGTTTGGTATCCATTAATCTGAATCTAATTCTAAGTCATCTATATTAAATTCTCTTAGTTCTAAGTCTAGTTCTCGCAATTCTATCTGGTACCATTCTTGATTCATTAATGTTGGTTCTTCGTCATTAAATATTTTTTCCCATATTAATTTCTTTAAGTCTGTTATTCCTAAATCTTTAAGTACATATAAGACTAATATTTTATAATCATAAATCATTTCATCATGTAAATAAGTAAAATAAGTAGGCATAATTTCGTTATTCATGTTCATCTTTATGCTTTGCTTTTTTGATTAATTCCCTCATACCATAGCATGTTAATAACATTACACTTGATTATTATTACTAGATTTATTTTAACCATACTCTCTTATTGTTAACACCGTACTTTTCAAGGTTCTTTCCCCTCCTAGATAATACCACTCTGTTTACTCCCATTACGGCATTCTCATCTTTTCGCCTTGGTTTCAACCTCTGGATATTATTTTCGGATTGTTTCCCCTGTTTCCTCATGTAAACAATTCAAAAATATGATCAAATAATTCTAGCAAATAATAATAAATATAACTTATTTATGCATGCTATGATATTCAGGAATCAATAATTTAGCTATGCATAGTTATGAACAAATATACCTTACTCTTATCTTGCTCCATAGATGCTTGAAAGTTGTTATTTTATTGCTCTGATACCAAACTCAGGGGTATCAGATAAACAATTTAATATAATAATTTTATATGTTCATCTTGAGTTCTAGAATATAATAATATATCATCTATGTATACTATACAATTTTCTAGTTGATTAAAATAATTATCCATAAAATGTTGATATCTACCTGGTGCATTTTTATATCCAAAAGGTAGTACATTCCATTCATAAAATCCTTGTGGTACTGTGAATGCTGTTAATTTTTTAGATTCGTCTTCTAACTTAAGGTGATAAAATCCTGATTTACAATCAAACTTACTAAAGTAATTATATCCTTGAACTTGTCTTATTTTTAATATCTTATTTGGTATCGGATAATTGTATGTTTTAGTTTTAGCGTTTAAATTTCTATAATCAATAACCATCCTACTTTTCCCTCTTTTTTGTTCACTATGTTTATTTACTATAAATGCTGGACTTGTATGTTTACTTTTACTTTCTTGTATATATTTATTTTCTAATAATTCTTTGATATGCATTTTAAATTCATCTAAATCATCAAAATTATATTTTAAAGGTTTTTGTGTAATTATGCTATTTTCATCAATTAATTCTATTTTTACTTTAGTTTTATGTTTTTCCCATCCTAGGAAAATAAGCAAACTATTTAAGATTCTATACAAAAGGACTACACCATATAGAATTCCTAAGACTATTCTAGATAAACTAGTATGAAAAGAAAGAACATGAGGACCACCCCTGAGTTTGGTATCAGAGCTATGGATGAATTAAAACAAATTAAAAGAAAGATAAAAAAATCAAAAAGAAAATTAGAAAAGTTATATCCAATTTATAAACAACTTAGTATTATACAAACAGAAAATGATAAATTACAAAAGATAATAGAGATCATATCTAAGATAGAATATAAATATGTTAAATACTTAAAAGCTAAATATCTTAACGAAAATGAGCAACGAATATAGACAAGAACTCAATAGAGTAATCATAGGGAAAAGACAAGAATTAGAACATAGACAAAATAGACTTAACTATAACATGATTGCAGGAGTTTGTAAAGAATCTCTAAAAGCACAAAGAAAAACAATATTTTACTTACAACTACAAATAGATAGTTTAGAATATAAACTTCAACATAACATATAAAGATGAATAAAGAAGAATTTGCTATAGATGAAAAAACATATGAAAATCAAGATGGATTAAAAATAAAAATAGTATTTTCAAATTTAGGAAGACGATATAAAAAAATAGGAGATAATTTAAGTTTAATGCTAGAAAAGGAATCCTTAAGATTAGAAGATAGTTTAACAGCAATGGTAAGGGTAGCAAAAGAAAATGAAGAAATAGATAGAAAGAAGGAAATAACTATTATCAAACAACAAGCGAAACAAGAAATACAACAAATTGAAGAAGAAAAAAATGAAAGAATTGTAGCACTAGAAAAAGAATTAAAAAGACTAAAAGAATTATACGAGGCAAAACAGAAAGAAAAAGAAATTGAGACAAAATTAAGAACGGAGATAGAAAATTTTAAAGAAAAATTACAAATGGAAGAACCAAATAAAGAAGAAATAGATATAGATGAAATAAATGAAGTAAATGATGAACAGACAGAAAAGAATTCAGAAGCAAGTGAAACTTATACAGAAATGATAGCAAATATAGAAAAAATAGATGAAGAAATTGAAATAAATGCGGGAGATGTGGACATGGATAAAAATAAACAACAAGAAGCTAGTACATCAGGAGTAAAGAACCCAAAACCACTTAATCCGATATATTATACAGCCAGCTATAGAGAATCAGATAGAGAAAATACTTTATGGGATAGAAGATTAAATAGAAAATGGACCCCGAGAATAACTAATCCAAATAATAATTTTTTAGAATTAGATTGTGTAGCAGATGTAAATAAAACAATACAACTATGGATAGGAAATATAGCAAAACAATTGGTAGATAATAAGATAAGTGTAGCAGATGCACCAGGATATATAGAAAGAACATTCTTAGGAACAGTAAAAATATGGTTACTTAATTTATCAGATGACTATCTAAAAGCGTTAAGAAATAATAAAACAATAAATAATGAAGACACCACTACATCTATGGATATATTACATAAATATGAACTAGCAATAAGAAGTGAATTTAGTAGTACAACTTCCGAAGTAGAAGAACAAAATAAAGATAAACAATTTAATAGAAATTTAATGATAAAATTAGCAATATGTAATATGTGTTATATAGATGAATATACATGTGTATTTAGAGAATATTATTATAAAGGAAAATATACACCAGAAGAAGCAAAGGAAGTTAGAAAATTATATTTTACAAAATTACCGGAACCATTTAGTACAAAAATAATAAAAGATTGGAATAATGCAGGATTAACAGATACACTAGGAGCAATGGTAAAATTTTTACAAAATTGGTATTCAGGTATATGTGAAAAATACAAAACAAAAATAAAAATGGAAAAAACTATAATAAAAAATCTACAATGTTGCAGAGATAGAGTAGCACTCAATTTGGATGCACAAATAATTATTATAAAAAGAATAGGAAACCAGGAAAATTTAAAAGATATAAAACCCACTTTAGAAATAAAAGGCCTAGGAGACAATATTATGTAAGAAATAGTAATAATAAGAAACCATTTAGACCACAAAAGAAAATAACAGAATGTACATGTTATAATTGCGGAAAAATTAGGACATTTAGCTAAAGATTGTAGATTACCTAGAAATCCTAAAAGAAGGCAGGTAGCAGAAATAATAATAAATAATGAAGAATACATGCAACTAGAATATTTAGACTATGAATTAAGTGATGATGATAGCATATATGAATTATCTGAAAATGAATTATATGAAGAATTAGAAAACGAAGAAGAATTAGATAATGTCTGAAGAAGAAGTATTAATAAATAAAGAAGAACATATGAATGAAGAATCCTCAGAACAAAAAGTTATATTTGATGTAAATATATTTGAACAAATAAAAGGAAAAGAATTAGATTTAAGTGTAGAAAAAATATTCAAATTACCAAAACTAAAAAATATGTTTAGAAGACAAAAAGAAGAATATTATGTGGTAAGCCAAAAAGAACATATAATAGATTATAGATATACAAAAGGAAAAGCAAGAATACCTATAATAAATAAAAGAGGGATAAATAAAGAAATACAAGCACTAAAAACTAAAGAACCAATAAGATATGTACATCTAGGAGGAACAGAAATATTAATAAAAGCATGTTTTAGAGAAGGAATAGATACACCAATAGAAATATACATAGCAGACGATAGAATAATTGAACCTATAGAGAAAAGCGTAATAAGTGCAGTAAAAGGAAACCTAATATACCAAAAATTTAAATTCATAATAAGTGCAAATTATTCAGTGCCAATAAATGATTGCAACATAGATAAATCACTAGTATTATATTGGAAAATGACAGGAATTGAACTAGCCCCAGGAAGTAAAGTATTCACAGCCAGATGTAAAAATTTATATGTATTAACAACTAAACATAAAATAACAGCAAAAAATAAAATTAATCGAATAAAAATAGAAAATCCATTTGAACAAATAGTCTCAGTAATAGATAGTAATGACTATAGTTATAGAGAAATAGATGCAGGAGAAAACTTAGAAATTATAAGTGATAGAATAAGTACATCTAGAAGGAGAAACTATAGTGATACACCACAATCCTCAAGAAATTCAGTAACAATAAAAGAAATAGAGCCGAATCATTATTATATAACTGGAATATTAGAACAAAGAAAATTTATTATAATAATAAATACAGGACAAGAAGAGAATTATATAACAAGAGAATTAGTAACAGAAGAAGAAATAAATCATATAGAAAACTCAGATTTACCAAAAGAATTTGTAGCCTTTAAAGACTCAGTAGAAAAAGAATTAATTATTGGTGGAATACCAATGACAATAAAATTTAAGATATATCAAGGAAATAATAATATTATATTAGGAATAAAATGGTTAGAAGAAATGAAACCATATAAATTAGAAGATACACAGTTAACTATCACATATAAAGGTAAAAAAGTAATAATTAAAAGGACAATGTGATGAAAATCCACATACTTGCTAAAATAATAATACCAGGATATTATAATAGATATTACACTCCAATGATAGATACAGGATCAGAAGCTAATGTGTGTAAGCATAATTGTTTACCAGACGAAAAATGGGAAAAGTTAACCACACCAATAGTAGTAACGGGATTTAATAATGAAGGGAGCATGATAAATCATAAAGCAAGAAATATAAAATTACAAATATGGGATAAAATATTAACTATAGAAGAAATATATAGCTATGAGTTTACAAATAAAGATATACTATTAGGAATGCCTTTTTAGAAAAACTATATCCACATATAATAACAAAAACACATTGGTGGTTTACAACGCCATGTAAACACAAAGTAGCAGCTAAACGAGTATATAATAAAATTAGAAAACCTACCCCATGGATAAAAGGAAGTGAAAAAAAATTACCCAAAAATTAGAAAATGTAAAAACAAACGAGCACAGAATAGAGTTAATTATATTCTCCATAGATAAATTAAAATTAATCCAAGAACAATTAGAACCATTATATAGTGAAAATCCATTAAAAGGATGGGAAAAACATAAAACTAAAGTAAAAATAGAATTAATTGATGAAAATAGCATAATTACACAAAAACCTTTAAAATATAATTTTGATGATTTAGATGAATTTAAAATGCATATCAAAGAATTATTAGAAAATAAATATATACAAGAAAGTAACAGTAAACATACAAGTCCAGCATTTATAGTAAATAAATATAGTGAACAAAAAAGAGGAAAAAGTAGGATGGTTATTGATTATAGAAATTTAAACGCTAAAACTAAAACATACAATTATCCGATACCAAATAAGATATTAAAAATAAGACAAGTTCAAGGATATAATTACTTTAGTAAGTTTGATTGTAAATCAGGATTTTATCACCTTAAGTTAGAAGACGAATCTAAAAAATTAACAGCATTCACAGTACCACAAGGATTTTATGAATGGAATGTACTACCTTTTGGATATAAAAATGCACCAGGTAGATATCAACATTTTATGGATAATTATTTTAATCAACTAGAAAATTGTATAGTATACATAGATGATATATTATTATATTCTAGAACTCAAGATGAACATATAAAATTACTAGAGAAATTTATACATATTGTTACACGTGCAGGAATCAGTCTAAGCAAGAAAAAAGCAGAAATAATGAAAACACAAATAGAATTTCTAGGAATAGAGATAGATAAAAATGGTATAAAAATGCAACCACACATAGTACAAAAAATAATAAATTCTGATGAACAGATAGATACAAAAAAGAAATTACAATCATTTTTAGGACTAGTAAATCAAGTAAGAGAATATATACCAAAATTAGCAGAAAATCTAAAGCCATTACACAAGAAATTAAAGAAAGATGTAGAGTATTACTTCGATAATAAAGACCAAGAACAAATAAGAAAAATAAAACTACTATGCAAGAATTTACCAAAACTATGTTTTCCAGACGAAAATAGAAAATTTATATATATAGTTGAATCAGATGCAAGTGAAATCAGTTATGGAGGAGTATTGAAATATAAATATGATAAAGAAAAAATAGAACACCATTGTCGATATTACTCAGGAACATTCACAAATCCGGAAATAAAATGGGAGATAAATCGCAAGGAACTATATTCAATATATAAATGTTTGTTAGCCTTTGAACCATATATTGTGTATAATAAATTTGTTATTAGAACAGATAATACGCAAGTAAAATGGTGGTTGACGAAGAAATTACAGGATTCAGTTACTACAAAGGAGATACGAAGACTTGTATTAAATATATTAAATTTTACATTTACAATTGAAGTTATTGGTACTAATAAAAATACAATTGCAGATTACATATCAAGACAAGTCTACTCAAACTGAAGAAGTTATTGAAAAAGCTACTGTGGATGATATACTTAAAGTTATGACGACTCTCTGCAAAGAAGTCGATAACTTGAACAAAGAGATATTACAAATTAAAGCTAGCCAGCAGCATGGTAAGTATGCGGATCTATGTCGATCGGAAGACATTAAAATTCCAGAGCTAAAAGGTGACGTTGGGAAACACCTAAAAACCCAAAATACTTTGATTTATGCAGGTGAAACATCTACCAGCAGGGCAGCTACAAAAGAAGAAAGAAAATATGTCAGTACAAATCTAAATAAACTTTTTGAAACTCCATATATTCCGACTCCAAAAAACCAAAGAACTCCATTTATACCTCCACAAATAAATACATATAAAGACAGCCTAAGCCAGGATAAAAAGATCTACAACCACATAACCCAGTCATATATAAATAATATCCACAAAATCCAATTATTTCTAAATAAAAATCCAAGATCCAAAACTACCACTAAACCAGATGAAGACTACATAACCCAGAGCCTACAAGGATATAATAAGCTAATAGCACAGCCAAAAACTAGTGCGAATCTAGTAGCGACATGCTACCATTATGGGCTATTACATACAGTATATACGAGCACAGGAGATGAAATAGCTAAATTACCGGAGCTACATAGAGCATTTACGCAATACAAGAAGATAACTAAAGGAACATTATTTTATATCAGGATATATTCAGCCACAGCCGAAATATTATACGACGAGATCAAACCAGTTATTCAAGTTATCAAGATAGGACTCACACGAGATATGATTATACCGGAGAAAATATAAGAACATGACGAAATAACTAGAGAGGAAATACCAGAATTTTATGCAGGAAAAAGACTTATTAGAATAGCTACAATATTACAAGAATTATCGACAAATTATATGCACAGGAACCCTATATGGAGCTACTACGCAAGAGAACAAACTATGATATATTCAACTTGTAGAGAAGAACGCATTAATGACATGGAAGAAATAAGACAGTGGGCATTTAGCCTATTGAGACCAGAAGAACAGCCATTGACGCGAGCTATTAGAAAAATTTTTATTTCAGAAGAGTTGATGACAAGATATTGTAAATTAATTAGTCAAAAATATCCGGACCACAAATGTTCTAAGTGTCAAGGAGAAAATAATGTAATTCCCGAGGTACAGCTGGAGTAAGAAGAAAAAGCTAGAAGAAGCCAGAAGATAATAGCTATTGGGAGACAAAGAAGACAAAACAAAATAATGAACGGAAGAAAAGATGTAAAGAATTTTGTTTTTTGTTGAGTTGTAAAGTAGTAATAGTAGATAGATGGACAGATGTAGTGTTTTCTTTGAATTTTGTAATATGCACATGTAAAATGCAAGCATTAGGTGTAAAGTAGGAATAGTGAAATAGGACATTAGGTGTAAAGTAGGAATAGTAAAATAGGACATTAGGTGTAAAGTAGAAATAGTGAAAAAAGATTAGGACATTGCTAAATTTCTTCTATAAATAGCTAGTATTAGAAAAGAGAAGGCAAGACTTTCTTGACGGAGAGCACCCTTCTTGTACACAAAAATATTTTCATAAATAAAATAACAACTTTCAAGCATCTATGGAGCAAGATAAGAGTAAGGTATATTTGTTCATAACTATGCATAGCTAAATTATTGATTCCTGAATATCATAGCATGCATAAATAAGTTATATTTATTATTATTTGCTAGAATTATTTGATCATATTTTTGAATTGTTGACATGAGGAAACAAGGGAAACAATCCGAAAATAATATCCAGAGGTTGAAACCAAGGCGAAAAGATGAGAATGCCGTAATGGGAGTAAACAGAGTGGTATTATCTAGGAGGGGAAAGTACCTTGAAAAGTACGGTGTTAACAATAAGAGAGTATGGTTAAAATAAATCTAGTAATAATAATCAAGTGTAATGTTATTAACATGCTATGGTATGAGGGAATTAATCAAAAAAGCAAAGCATAAAGATGAACATGAATAACGAAATTATGCCTACTTATTTTACTTATTTACATGATGAAATGATTTATGATTATAAAATATTAGTCTTATATGTACTTAAAGATTTAGGAATAACAGACTTAAAGAAATTAATATGGGAAAAAATATTTAATGACGAAGAACCAGCATTAATGAATCAAGAATGGTACCAGATAGAATTGCGAGAACTAGACTTAGAACTAAGAGAATTTAATATAGATGACTTAGAATTAGATTCAGATTAATGGAAAACTATTTTGAAATTTGGCAAAAAAGAAGTAGGAATAAATATAAGATAAAGTTTGTTAAAAATCCTAGGAAAATAAGCAAACTATTTAAGATTCTATACAAAAGGACTACACCATATAGAATTCCTAAGACTATTCTAGATAAACTAGTATGAAAAGAAAGAACATGAGGACCACCCCTGAGTTTGGTATAATATCCAGAGGTTGAAACCAAGGCGAAAAGATGAGAATGCCGTAATGGGAGTAAACAGAGTGGTATTATCTAGGAGGGGAAAGTACCTTGAAAAGTACGGTGTTAACAATAAGAGAGTATGGTTAAAATAAATCTAGTAATAATAATCAAGTGTAATGTTATTAACATGCTATGGTATGAGGGAATTAATCAAAAAAAGCAAAGCATAAAGATGAACATGAATAACGAAATTATGCCTACTTATTTTACTTATTTACATGATGAAATGATTTATGATTATAAAATATTAGTCTTATATGTACTTAAAGATTTAGGAATAACAGACTTAAAGAAATTAATATGGGAAAAAATATTTAATGACGAAGAACCAGCATTAATGAATCAAGAATGGTACAAGATAGAATTGCGAGAACTAGACTTAGAACTAAGAGAATTTAATATAGATGACTTAGAATTAGATTCAGATTAATGGAAAACTATTTTGAAATTTGGCAAAAAAGAAGTAGGAATAAATATAAGATAAAGTTTGTTAAAAATCCTAGGAAAATAAGCAAACTATTTAAAATTCTATACAAAAGGACTACACCATATAGAATTCCTAAGACTATTCTAGATAAACTAGTATGAAAAGAAAGAACATGAGGACCACCCCTGAATTTGGTATCAGAGCTATGGATGAATTAAAACAAATTAAAAGAAAGATAAAAAAATCAAAAAGAAAATTAGAAAAGTTATATCCAATTTATAAACAACTTAGTATTATACAAACAGAAAATGATAAATTACAAAAGATAATAGAGATCATATCTAAGATAGAATATAAATATGTTAAATACTTAAAAGCTAAATATCTTAACGAAAATGAGCAACGAATATAGACAAGAAGGTGGTCCTGCATGTTCTTTCTTCATACTAGTTTATCTAGAATAGTCTTAGGAATTCTATATGGTGTAGTCCTTTTGTATAGAATCTTAAATAGTTTGCTTATTTTCCTAGGATTTTTAACAAACTTTATCTTATATTTATTCCTACTTCTTTTTTGCCAAATTTCAAAATAGTTTTCCATTAATCTGAATCTAATTCTAAGTCATCTATATTAAATTCTCTTAGTTCTAAATCTAGTTCTCGCAATTCTATCTGGTACCATTCTTGATTCATTAATGCTGGTTCTTCGTCATTAAATATTTTTTTCCCATATTAATTTCTTTAAGTCTGTTATTCCTAAATCTTTAAGTACATATAAGACTAATATTTTATAATCATAAATCATTTCATCATGTAAATAAGTAAAATAAGTAGGCATAATTTCGTTATTCATGTTCATCTTTATGCTTTGCTTTTTTGATTAATTCCCTCATACCATAGCATATTAATAACATTACACTTGATTATTATTACTAGATTTATTTTAACCATACTCTCTTATTGTTAACACCGTACTTTTCAAGGTACTTTCCCCTCCTAGATAATACCACTCTGTTTACTCCCATTACGGCATTCTCATCTTTTCGCCTTGGTTTCAACCTCTGGATATTACTTTCGGATTGTTTCCCCTGTTTCCTCATGTCAACAATTCAAAAATATGATCAAATAATTCTAGCAAATAATAATAAATATAACTTATTTATGCATGCTATGATATTCAGGAATCAATAATTTAGCTATGCATAGTTATGAACAAATATACCTTACTCTTATCTTGCTCCATAGATGCTTGAAAGTTGTTATTTTATTTATGGAAATATTTTTCTGTACAAGAAGGGTGCTCAAACTCAGGGGTGGTCCTCATGTTCTTTCTTTTCATACTAGTTTATCTAGAATAGTCTTAGGAATTCTATATGGTGTAGTCCTTTTGTATAGAATCTTAAATAGTTTGCTTATTTTCCTAGGATTTTTAACAAACTTTATCTTATATTTATTCCTACTTCTTTTTTGCCAAATTTCAAAATAGTTTTCCATTAATCTGAATCTAATTCTAAGTCATCTATATCAAACTCAGGGGTGGTCCTCATGTTCTTTCTTTTCATACTAGTTTATCTAGAATAGTCTTAGGAATTCTATATGGTGTAGTCCTTTTGTATAGAATCTTAAATAGTTTGCTTATTTTCCTAGGATTTTTAACAAACTTTATCTTATATTTATTCCTACTTCTTTTTTGCCAAATTTCAAAATAGTTTTCCATTAATCTGAATCCAATTCTAAGTCATCTATATTAAATTCTCTTAGTTCTAAGTCTAGTTCTCGCAATTCTATCTGGTACCATTCTTGATTCATTAATGCTGGTTCTTCGTCATTAAATATTTTTTCCCATATTAATTTCTTTAAGTCTGTTATTCCTAAATCTTTAAGTACATATAAGACTAATATTTTATAATCATAAATCATTTCATCATGTAAATAAGTAAAATAATTAGGCATAATTTCGTTATTCATGTTCATCTTTATGCTTTGCTTTTTTGATTAATTCCCTCATACCATAGCATGTTAATAACATTACACTTGATTATTATTACTAGATTTATTTTAACCATACTCTCTTATTGTTAACACCGTACTTTTCAAGGTACTTTCCCCTCCTAGATAATACCACTCTGTTTACTCCCATTACGGCATTCTCATCTTTTCGCCTTGGTTTCAACCTCTGGATATTATTTTCGGATTGTTTTCCCTGTTTCCTCATGTCAACAATTCAAAAATATGATCAAATAATTCTAGCAAATAATAATAAATATAACTTATTTATGCATGCTATGATATTCAGGAATCAATAATTTAGCTATGCATAGTTATGAACAAATATACCTTACTCTTATCTTGCTCCATAGATGCTTGAAAGTTGTTATTTTATTTATGGAAATATTTTTTTGTACAAGAAGGGTGCTCTCCGTCAAGAAAGTCTTGCCTTCTCTTTTCTAATACTAGCTATTTATAGAAGAAATTTAGCAATGTCCTAATCTTTTTTCACTATTTCTACTTTACACCTAATGTCCTATTTTACTATTCCTACTTTACACCTAATGTCCTATTTCACTATTCCTACTTTACACCTAATGCTTGCATTTTACATGTGCATATTACAAAATTCAAAGAAAACACTACATATGTCCTTCTATCTACTATTACTACTTTACAACTCAACAAAAAACAAAATTCTTTACATCTTTTCTTCCGTTCATTATTTTGTTTTGTCTTCTTTGTCTCCCGATAGCTATTATCTTCTGGCTTCTTCTAGCTTTTTCTTCTTACTCCAGCTGTACCTCGGGAATTACATTATTTTCTCCTTGACACTTAGAACATTTGTGGTCCGGATATTTTTGACTAATTAATTTACAATATCTTGTCATCAACTCTTCTGAAATAAAATTTTTTCTTTTTTCTCTTGTCAATGGTTGCTCCTCTGGTCGCAATAGGCTAAATGCCCACTGTCTTATTTCTTCCATGTCATTAATGCGTTCTTCTCTACAAGTTGAATATATCATAGTCTGTTCTCTTGCGTAGTAGCTCCATATAGGGTTCCTGTGCATATAATTTGTCGATAATTCTTGTAATATTGTAGCTATTCCAATAAGTCTTTTTCCTGCATAAAATTCTGGTATTTCCTCTCTAGTTATTTCGTCATGTTCTTCTATTTTCTCCGGTATAATCATATCTCGTGTGAGTCCTATCTTGATAACTTGAATAACTGGTTTGATCTCGTCGTATAATATCTCGGCTGTGGCTGAATATATCCTGATATAAAATAATGTTCCTTTAGTTATCTTTTTGTATTGCGTAAATGCTCTATGTAGCTCCGGTAATTTAGCTATTTCATCTCCTGTGCTCGTATATACTGTATGTAATAGCCCATAATGGTAGCATGTCGCTACTAGATTCGCACTAGTTTTTGGCTGTGCTATTAGCTTATTATATCCTTGTAAGCTCTGGGTTATGTAGTCTTCATCTGGTTTAGTGGTAGTTTTGGATCTTGGATTTTTATTTAGAAATAATTGGATTTTGTGGATATTATTTATATATGACTGGGTTATGTGGTTGTAGATCTTTTTATCCTGGCTTAGGCTGTCTTTATATGTATTTATTTGTGGAGTTATAAATGGAGTTCTTTGGTTTTTTGGAGTCGGAATATATGGAGTTTCAAAAAGTTTATTTAGATTTGTACTGACATATTTTCTTTCTTCTTTTGTAGCTGCCCTGCTGGTAGATGTTTCACCTGCATAAATCAAAGTATTTTGGGTTTTTAGGTGTTTCCCAACGTCACCTTTTAGCTCTGGAATTTTAATGTCTTCCGATCGACATAGATCCGCATACTTACCATGCTGCTGGCTAGTTTTAATTTGTAATATCTCTTTGTTCAAGTTATCGACTTCTTTGCAGAGAGTCGTCATAACTTTAAGTATATCATCCACAGTAGCTTTTTCAATAACTTCTTCAGTTTGAGTAGACTTGTCTTGATATGTAATCTGCAATTGTATTTTTATTAGTACCAATAACTTCAATTGTAAATGTAAACTTTAATATATTTAATACAAGTCTTCGTATCTCCTTTGTCGTAACTGAATCCTGTAATTTCTTCGTCAACCACCATTTTACTTGCGTATTATCTGTTCTAATAACAAATTTATTATACACAATATATGGTTCAAAGGCTAACAAACATTTATATATTGAATATAGTTCCTTGCGATTTATCTCCCATTTTATTTCCGGATTTGTGAATGTTCCTGAGTAATATCGACAATGGTGTTCTATTTTTTTTTTTTTTTATTTATATTTCAATACTCCTCCATAACTGATTTCACTTGCATCTGATTCAACTATATATATAAATTTTCTATTTTCGTCTGGAAAACATAGTTTTGGTAAATTCTTGCATAGTAGTTTTATTTTTCTTATTTGTTCTTGGTCTTTATTATCGAAGTAATACTCTACATCTTTCTTTAATTTCTTGTGTAATGGCTTTAGATTTTCTGCTAATTTTTGTATATATTCTCTTACTTGATTTACTAGTCCTAAAAATGATTGTAATTTCTTTTTTGTATCTATCTGTTCATCAGAATTTATTATTTTTTGTACTATGTGTGGTTGCATTTTTATACCATTTTTATCTATCTCTATTCCTAGATATTCTATTTGTGTTTTCATTATTTCTGCTTTTTTCTTGCTTAGACTGATTCCTGCACGTGTAACAATATGTATAAATTTCTCTAGTAATTTTATATGTTCATCTTGAGTTCTAGAATATAATAATATATCATCTATGTATACTATACAATTTTCTAGTTGATTAAAATAATTATCCATAAAATGTTGATATCTACCTGGTGCATTTTTATATCCAAAAGGTAATACATTCCATTCATAAAATCCTTGGGGTACTGTAAATGCTGTTAATTTTTTTTTTTTTTTTTCTAGCTTAAGGTGGTAAAAGCCTGATTTACAATCAAACTTACTGAAATAATTATATCCTTGGACTTGTCTTATTTTTAATATCTTATTGGGTATTGGATAATTATATGTTTTAGTTTTTGCATTTAAATTTCTATAATCAATAACCATTCTACTTTTTTCTCTTTTTTGTTCACTATGTTTATTTACTATAAATGCTGGACTTGTATGTTTACTGTTACTTTCTTTTATATATTTATTTTCTAATAATTCTTTGATATGCATTTTAAATTCATCTAAATCATCAAAATTATATTTTAAAGGTTTTTGTGTAATTATGCTATTTTCATCAATTAATTCTATTTTTACTTTAGTTTTATGTTTTTCCCATCCTTTTAATGGATTTTCACTATATAATGGTTCTAATTGTTCTTGGATTAATTTTAATTTATCTATGGAGAATATAATTAACTCTATTCTGTGCTCGTTTGTTTTTACATTTTCTAATTTTTGGGTAATTTTTTCTCTTCCTTTTATCCATGGGGTAGGTTTTCTAATTTTATTATATACTCGTTTAGCTGCTACTTTGTGTTTACATGGCGTTGTAAACCACCAATGTGTTTTTGTTATTATATGTGGATATAGTTTTTCAAAAAAAGGCATTCCTAATAGTATATCTTTATTTGTAAACTCATAGCTATATATTTCTTCTATAGTTAATATTTTATCCCATATTTGTAATTTTATATTTCTTGCTTTATGATTTATCATGCTCCCTTCATTATTAAATCCCGTTACTACTATTGGTGTGGTTAACTTTTCCCATTTTTCGTCTGGTAAACAATTATGCTTACACACATTAGCTTCTGATCCTGTATCTATCATTGGAGTGTAATATCTATTATAATATCCTGGTATTATTATTTTAGCAAGTATGTGGATTTTCATCACATTGTCCTTTTAATTATTACTTTTTTACCTTTATATGTGATAGTTAACTGTGTATCTTCTAATTTATATGGTTTCATTTCTTCTAACCATTTTATTCCTAATATAATATTATTATTTCCTTGATATATCTTAAATTTTTTTGTCATTGGTATTCCACCAATAATTAATTCTTTTTCTACTGAGTCTTTAAAGGCTACAAATTCTTTTGGTAAATCTGAGTTTTCTATATGATTTATTTCTTCTTCTGTTACTAATTCTCTTGTTATATAATTCTCTTCTTGTCCTGTATTTATTATTATAATAAATTTTCTTTGTTCTAATATTCCAGTTATATAATAATGATTCGGCTCTATTTTTTTTATTGTTACTGAATTTTCGTTGATGGGGACGAAAATTTTAGGGGGAATTGTGGTGTATCACTATAGTTTCTCCTTCTAGATGTACTTATTCTATCACTTATAATTTCTAAGTTTTCTTCTGCATCTATTTCTCTATAACTATAGTCATTACTATCTATTACTGAGACTATTTGTTCAAATGGATTTTCTATTTTTATTCGATTAATTTTATTTTTTGCTGTTATTTTATGTTTAGTTGTTAATACATATAAATTTTTACATCTGGCTGTGAATACTTTACTTCCTGGGGCTAGTTCAATTCCTGTCATTTTCCAATATAATACTAGTGATTTATCTATGTTGCAATCATTTATTGGCACTGAATAATTTGCACTTATTATGAATTTAAATTTTTTGTATATTAGGTTTCCTTTTACTGCACTTATTACGCTTTTCTCTATAGGTTCAATTATTCTATCGTCTGCTATGTATATTTCTATTGTGTATCTATTCCTTCTCTAAAACATGCTTTTATTAATATTTCTGTTCCTCCTAGATGTACATATCTTATTGGCTCTTTAGTTTTTAGTGCTTGTATTTCTTTATTTATCCCTCTTTTATTTATTATAGGTATTCTTGCTTTTCCTTTTGTATATCTACAATCTATTATATGTTCTTTTTGTCTTACCACATAATATTCTTCTTTTTGTCTTCTAAACATATTTTTTAGTTTTGGTAATTTGAATATTTTTTCTACACTTAAATCTAATTCTTTTCCTTTTATTTGTTCAAATATATTTACATCAAATATAACCTTTTGTTCTGAGGATTCTTCATTCATATGTTCTTCTTTATTCATTAATACTTCTTCTTCAGACATTATCTAATTCTCTAATTCTTCTTCGTTTTCTGATTCTTCGTATAATTCATTTTCAGATAATTCATATATACTATCATTATCACTTAATTCATAATCTAAATATTCTAGTTGTATATATTCTTCATTATTTATTATTATTTCTGCTACCTGCTTTCTTTTAGGATTTCTGTAATGCTACAATGCTTTAGCTTAAATGTCCTAATTTTCCGCAATTATAACATGTACATTCTGTTATTTTCTTTTGTGGTCTAAATGGTTTCTTATTATTACTATTCCTTACATAATATTGTCTTCTAGGCCTTTTATTTTTAAAGTGAGTTTTATATCTTTTAAATTTTCCTGGTTTCCTATTCTTTTTATAATAATTATTTGTGCATCCAAATTGAGGTGCTACTCTATCTCTGCAACATTGTAGATTTTTTATTATAGTTTTTTCCATCTTCATTTTTGTTTTGTATTTTTCACATATACCTGAATACCAGTTTTGTAAAATTTTTACCATAGCTCCTAATGTATCTGTTAATCCTGCACTATTCCAATCTTTTATTATTTTTGTACTAAATGGTTTCGGTAATTTTGTAAAATATAATTTTCTAACTTCCTTTGCTTCTTCTGGTGTATATTTTCCTTTATAATAATATTCTCTAAATACAATGTATATTCATCTATATAACACATATTACATATTGCTAATTTTATCATTAAATTTCTATTAAATTGTTTATCTTTATTTTGT
>QJPP01007060.1:0-87177 GCA_003996215.1 Jaltomata sinuosa | reverse complement strand
TTATTTTCTCCTTGACACTTAGAACATTTGTGGTCCGGATATTTTTGACTAATTAATTTACAATATCTTGTCATCAACTCTTCTGAAATAAAAATTTTTCTAATAGCTCGCGTCAATGGCTGTTCTTCTGGTCTCAATAGGCTAAATGCCCACTGTCTTATTTCTTCCATGTCATTAATGCGTTCTTCTCTACAAGTTGAATATATCATAGTTTGTTCTCTTGCGTAGTAGCTCCATATAGGGTTCCTGTGCATATAATTTGTCGATAATTCTTGTAATATTGTAGCTATTCTAATAAGTCTTTTTCCTGCATAAAATTCTGGTATTTCCTCTCTAGTTATTTCGTCATGTTCTTATATTTTCTCCGGTATAATCATATCTCGTGTGAGTCCTATCTTGATAACTTGAATAACTGGTTTGATCTCGTCGTATAATATTTCGGCTGTGGCTGAATATATCCTGATATAAAATAATGTTCCTTTAGTTATCTTCTTGTATTGCGTAAATGCTCTATGTAGCTCCGGTAATTTAGCTATTTCATCTCCTGTGCTCGTATATACTGTATGTAATAGCCCATAATGGTAGCATGTCGTTACTAGATTCGCACTAGTTTTTGGCTGTGCTATTAGCTTATTATATCCTTGTAGGCTCTGGGTTATGTAGTCTTCATCTGGTTTAGTGGTAGTTTTGGATCTTGGATTTTTATTTAGAAATAATTGGATTTTGTGGATATTATTTATATATGACTGGGTTATGTGATTGTAGATCTTTTTATCCTGGCTTAGGCTGTCTTTATATGTATTTATTTGTGGAGGTATAAATGGAGTTCTTTGGTTTTTTGGAGTCGGAATATATGGAGTTTCAAAAAGTTTATTTAGATTTGTACTGACATATTTTCTTTCTTCTTTTGTAGCTGCCCTGCTGGTAGATGTTTCCCCTGCATAAATCAAAGTATTTTGGGTTTTTAGGTGTTTCCCAACGTCACCTTTTAGCTCTGGAATTTTAATGTCTTCCGATCGACATAGATCCGCATACTTACCATGCTGCTGGCTAGCTTTAATTTGTAATATCTCTTTGTTCAAGTTATCGACTTCTTTGCAGAGAGTCGTCATAACTTTAAGTATATCATCCACAGTAGCTTTTTCAATAACTTCTTCAGTTTGAGTAGACTTGTCTTGATATATAATCTGCAATTGTATTTTTATTAGTACCAATAACTTCAATTGTAAATGTAAAATTTAATATATTTAATACAAGTCTTCGTATCTCCTTTGTAGTAACTGAATCCTGTAATTTCTTCGTCAACCACCATTTTACTTGCGTATTATCTGTTCTAATAACAAATTTATTATACACAATATATGGTTCAAAGGCTAACAAACATTTATATATTGAATATAGTTCCTTGCGATTTATCTCCCATTTTATTTCCGGATTTGTGAATGTTCCTGAGTAATATCGACAATGGTGTTCTATTTTTTCTTTATCATATTTATATTTCAATATTCCTCCATAACTGATTTCACTTGCATCTGATTCAACTATATATATATAAATTTTCTATTTTCGTCTGGAAAACATAGTTTTGGTAAATTCTTGCATAGTAGTTTTATTTTTCTTATTTGTTCTTGGTCTTTATTATCGAAGTAATACTCTACATCTTTCTTTAATTTCTTGTGTAATGGCTTTAGATTTTCTGCTAATTTTGGTATATATTCTCTTTCTTGATTTACTAGTCCTAAAAATGATTGTAATTTCTTTTTTGTATCTATCTGTTCATCAGAATTTATTATTTTTTGTACTATGTGTGGTTGCATTTTTATACCATTTTTATCTATCTCTATTCCTAGAAATTCTATTTGTGTTTTCATTATTTCTGCTTTTTTCTTGCTTAGACTGATTCCTGCACGTGTAACAATATGTATAAATTTCTCTAGTAATTTTATATGTTCATCTTGAGTTCTAGAATATAATAATATATCATCTATGTATACTATACAATTTTCTAGTTGATTAAAATAATTATCCATAAAATGTTGATATCTACCTGGTGCATTTTTATATCCAAAAGGTAGTACATTCCATTCATAAAATCCTTGTGGTACTGTGAATGCTGTTAATTTTTTAGATTCGTTTTCTAACTTAAGGTGATAAAATCCTGATTTACAATCAAACTTACTAAAGTAATTATATCCTTGAACTTGTCTTATTTTTAATATCTTATTTGGTATCGGATAATTGTATGTTTTAGTTTTAGCGTTTAAATTTCTATAATCAATAACCATCCTACTTTTTCCTCTTTTTGTTCACTATGTTTATTTACTATAAATGCTGGACTTGTATGTTTACTGTTACTTTCTTGTATATATTTATTTTCTAATAATTCTTTGATATGCATTTTAAATTCATCTAAATCATCAAAATTATATTTTAAAGGTTTTTGTGTAATTATGCTATTTTCATCAATTAATTCTATTTTTACTTTAGTTTTATGTTTTTCCCATCCTTTTAATGGATTTTCACTATATAATGGTTCTAATTGTTCTTGGATTAATTTTAATTTATCTATGGAGAATATAATTAACTCTATTCTGTGCTCGTTTGTTTTTACATTTTCTAATTTTTGGGTAATTTTTTCACTTCCTTTTCTCCATGGGGTAGGTTTTCTAATTTTATTATATACTCGTTTAGCTGCTACTTTGTGTTTACATGGCGTTGTAAACCACCAATGTGTTTTTGTTATTATATGTGGATATAGTTTTTCTAAAAAAGGCATTCCTAATAGTATATCTTTATTTGTAAACTCATAGCTATATATTTCTTCTATAGTTAATATTTTATCCCATTATGTAATTTTATATTTCTTGCTTTATGATTTATCATGCTCCCTTCATTATTAAATCCCGTTACTACTATTGGTGTGGTTAACTTTTCCCATTTTTCGTCTGGTAAACAATTATGCTTACACACATTAGCTTCTGATCCTGTATCTATCATTGGAGTGTAATATCTATTATAATATCCTGGTATTATTATTTTAGCAAGTATGTGGATTTTCATCACATTGTCCTTTTAATTATTACTTTTTTACCTTTATATGTGATAGTTAACTGTGTATCTTCTACTTTATATGGTTTCATTTCTTCTAACCATTTTATTCCTAATATAATATTATTATTTCCTTGATATATCTTAAATTTTATTGTCATTGGTATTCCACCAATAATTAATTCTTTTTCTACTGAGTCTTTAAAGGCTACAAATTCTTTTGGTAAATCTAAGTTTTCTATATGATTTATTTCTTCTTCTGTTACTAATTCTCTTGTTATATAATTCTCTTCTTGTCCTGTATTTATTATTATAATAAATTTTCTTTGTTCTAATATTCCAGTTATATAATAATGATTCGGCTCTATTTCTTTTATTGTTACTGAATTTCTTGAGGATTGTGGTATATCACTATAGTTTCTCCTTCTAGATGTACTTATTCTATCACTTATAATTTCTAAGTTTTCTCCTGCATCTATTTCTCTATAACTATAGTCATTACTATCTATTACTGAGACTATTTGTTCAAATGGATTTTCTATTTTTATTCGATTAATTTTATTTTTTGCTGTTATTTTATGTTTAGTTGTTAATACATATAAATTTTTACATCTGGCTGTGAATTCTTTACTTCCTGGGGCTAGTTCAATTCCTGTCATTTTCCAATATAATACTAGTGATTTATCTATGTTGCAATCATTTATTGGCACTGAATAATTTGCACTTATTATGAATTTAAATTTTTGGTATATTAGGTTTCCTTTTACTGCACTTATTACGCTTTTCTCTATAGGTTCAATTATTCTATCGTCTGCTATGTATATTTCTATTAGTGTATCTATTCCTTCTCTAAAACATGCTTTTATTAATATTTCTGTTCCTCCTAGATGTACATATCTTATTGGTTCTTTAGTTTTTAGTGCTTGTATTTCTTTATTTATCCCTCTTTTATTTATTATAGGTATTCTTGCTTTTCCTTTTGTATATCTATAATCTATTATATGTTCTTTTTGGCTTACCACATAATATTCTTCTTTTTGTCTTCTAAACATATTTTTTAGTTTTGGTAATTTGAATATTTTTTCTACACTTAAATCTAATTCTTTTCCTTTTATTTGTTCAAATATATTTACATCATATATAACTTTTTGTTCTGAGGATTCTTCATTCATATGTTCTTCTTTATTTATTAATACTTCTTCTTCAGACATTATCTAATTCTTCTTCGTTTTCTAATTCTTCATATAATTCATTTTCAGATAATTCATATATGCTATCATCATCACTTAATTCATAGTTTAAATATTCTAGTTGCATGTATTCTTCATTATTTATTATTATTTCTGCTACCTGCCTTCTTTTAGGATTTCTAGGTAATCTACAATCTTTAGCTAAATGTCCTAATTTTCCGCAATTATAACATGTACATTCTGTTATTTTCTTTTGTGGTCTAAATGGTTTCTTATTATTACTATTTCTTACATAATATTGTCTCCTAGGCCTTTTATTTCTAAAGTGGGTTTTATATCTTTTAAATTTTCCTGGTTTCCTATTCTTTTTATAATAATTATTTGTGCATCCAAATTGAGGTGCTACTCTATCTCTGCAACATTGTAGATTTTTTATTATAGTTTTTTCCATTTTTATTTTTGTTTTGTATTTTTCACATATACCTGAATACCAATTTTGTAAAAATTTTACCATTGCTCCTAGTGTATCTGTTAATCCTGCATTATTCCAATCTTTTATTATTTTTGTACTAAATGGTTCCGGTAATTTTGTAAAATATAATTTTCTAACTTCCTTTGCTTCTTCTGGTGTATATTTTCCTTTATAATAATATTCTCTAAATACACATGTATATTCATCTATATAACACATATTACATATTGCTAATTTTATCATTAAATTTCTATTAAATTGTTTATCTTTATTTTGTTCTTCTACTTCGGAAGTTGTACTACTAAATTCACTTCTTATTGCTAGTTCATATTTATGTAATATATCCATAGATGTAGTGGTGTCTTCATTATTTATTGTTTTATTATTTCTTAACGCTTTTAGATAGTCATCTGATAAATTAAGTAACCATATTTTTACTGTTCCTAAGAATGTTCTTTCTATATATCCTGGTGCATCTGCTACACTTATCTTATTATCTACCAATTGTTTTGCTATATTTCCTATCCATAGTTGTATTGTTTTATTTACATCTGCTACACAATCTAATTCTAAAAAATTATTATTTGGATTAGTTATTCTCGGGGTCCATTTTCTATTTAATCTTTTATCCCATAAAGTATTTTCTCTATCTGATTCTCTATAGCTAACTGTATAATACGCTGGATTAAGTGGTTTTGTATTTTTTACTCCTGATGTACTAGCTTCTTGTTTTTATTTTTATCCATGTCAACATCTCCCGCATTTATTTCAATTTCTTCATCTATTTTTTCTATATTTGCTATCATTTCTGTATAAGTTTCACTTGCTTCTGAATTCTTTTCTGTCTGTTCATCATTTACTTCATTTATTTCATCTATATCTATTTCTTCTTTAATTGGTTCTTCCATTTGTAATTTTTCTTTAAAATTTTCTATCTCCGTTCTTAATTTTGTCTCAATTTCTTTTTCTTTCTGTTTTGCCTCGTATAATTCTTTTAGTCTTTTTAATTCCTTTTCTAGTGCTACAATTCTTTCATTTTTTTCTTCTTCAATTTGTTGTATTTCTTGTTTCGCTTGTTGTTTGATAATAGTTATTTCCTTCTTTCTATCTATTTCTTCATTTTCTTTTGCTACCCTTACCATTGCTGTTAAACTATCTTCTAATCTTAAGGATTCCTTTTCTAGCATTAAACTTAAATTATCTCCTATTTTTTTATATCGTCTTCCTAAATTTGAAAATACTATTTTTATTTTTAATCCATCTTGATTTTCATATGTTTTTTCATCTATAGCAAATTCTTCTTTATTCATTTTATAGGTTATGTTGTAATTTATATTCTAGACTATCTATTTGTAGTTGTAAATAAAATATTGTTTTTCTTTGTGTTTTTAGTGATTTTTCACAAACTCCTGCGATCATATTATAGTGAAGTCTATTTTGTCTATGTTCTAACTCTTGTCTTTTTTCTATGATTATCCTATTAAGTTCTTGTCTATATTTATTATTACTGTCCATTTTTCTTAAGGTTTTTAGCTTTTAAATATTTAACATATTTATATTCTATCCTGGATACATGCTCTATCAACTTTTGTAATTTATCATTATCTGTTTGTGTAATACTAAGTTGCTTATAAAGTGGGTATAACTTTTCTAATTTTCTCTTTGATTTCCTTAGTATTACACAAACAGATAATGATAAATTACAAAAGTTGATAGAGCATGTATCCAGGATAGAATATAAATATGTTAAATATTTAAAAGCTAAAAACCTTAAGAAAAATGGACAGTAATAATAAATATAGACAAGAACTTAATAGGATAATCATAGAAAAAAGACAAGAGTTAGAACATAGACAAAATAGACTTCACTATAATATGATCGCAGGAGTTTGTGAAAAATCACTAAAAACACAAAGAAAAATAATATTTTATTTACAACTACAAATAGATAGTCTAGAATATAAATTACAACATAACCTATAAAATGAATAAAGAAGAATTTGCTATAGATGAAAAAACATATGAAAATCAAGATGGATTAAAAATAAAAATAGTATTTTCAAATTTAGGAAGACGATATAAAAAAATAGGAGATAATTTAAGTTTAATGCTAGAAAAGGAATCCTTAAGATTAGAAGATAGTTTAACAGCAATGGTAAGGGTAGCAAAAGAAAATGAAGAAATAGATAGAAAGAAGGAAATAACTATTATCAAACAACAAGCGAAACAAGAAATACAACAAATTGAAGAAGAAAAAAATGAAAGAATTGTAGCACTAGAAAAGGAATTAAAAAGACTAAAAGAATTATACGAGGCAAAACAGAAAGAAAAAGAAATTGAGACAAAATTAAGAACGGAGATAGAAAATTTTAAAGAAAAATTACAAATGGAAGAACCAATTAAAGAAGAAATAGATATAGATGAAATAAATGAAGTAAATGATGAACAGACAGAAAAGAATTCAGAAGCAAGTGAAACTTATACAGAAATGATAGCAAATATAGAAAAAATAGATGAAGAAATTGAAATAAATGCGGGAGATGTTGACATGGATAAAAATAAAAAACAAGAAGCTAGTACATCAGGAGCAAAAAATACAAAACCACTTAATCCAGCGTATTATACAGTTAGCTACAGAGAATCTGATAGAGAAAACACGTTATGGGATAGAAGATTAACTAGAAAATGGACTCCAAAAATAACTAATCCAAATAATAATTTTTTAGAATTAGATTGTGTAGCAGATGTAAATAAAATAATACAACTATGGGTAGGAAATATAGCAAAACAATTGGTAGATAATAAAATAAGTATAGCAGATGCACCAGGATACATAGAAAGAACATTTTTAGGAACAGTAAAACTATGGTTACTTAATTTATCAGATGATTATCTAAAAGCGTTAAGAAATAATAAAACAATAAATAACGAAGACACCACTACATCTATGGATATATTACATAAATATGAACTAGCAATAAGAAGTGAATTTAGTAGTACAACTTCCGAAGTAGAAGAACAAAATAAAGATAAACAATTTAATAGAAATTTAATGATAAAATTAGCAATATGTAATATGTGTTATATAGATGAATATACATGTGTATTTAGAGAATATTATTATAAAGGAAAATATACACCAGAAGAAGCAAAGGAAGTTAGAAAATTATATTTTACAAAATTACCGGAACCATTTAGTACAAAAATAATAAAAGATTGGAATAGTGCAGGATTAACAGATACATTAGGAGCTATGGTAAAATTTTTACAAAACTGGTATTCAGGTATATGTGAAAAATACAAAACAAAAATGAAGATGGAAAAAACTATAATAAAAAATCTACAATGTTGCAGAGATAGAGTAGCACCTCAATTTGGATGCACAAATAATTATTATAAAAAGAATAGGAAACCAGGAAAATTTAAAAGATATAAAACCCACTTTAGAAATAAAAGGCCTAGAAGACAATATTATGTAAGGAATAGTAATAATAAGAAACCATTTAGACCACAAAAGAAAATAACAGAATGTACATGTTATAATTGCGGAAAATTAGGACATTTAGCTAAAGATTGTAGATTACCTAGAAATCCTAAAAGAAAGCAGGTAGCAGAAATAATAATAAATAATGAAGAATATATACAACTAGAATATTTAGATTATGAATTAAGTGATAATGATAGTATATATGAATTATCTGAAAATGAATTATACGAAGAATCAGAAAACGAAGAAGAATTAGAAAATGACTGAAAAAGAAGTAGATATAATAACAGAAGAACATATAGATGAAGAATCTTCGGAACAGAAAGTAATATTTGACGTAAATATATTTGAGCAAATAAAAGGAAAAGAATTAGATTTAAGTGTAAAGAAAATATTTGAATTACCAAGATTAAAAAATATATTTAAAAGACAAAAAGAAGAATATTATGTGGTAAGTCAAAAAGAACATATTATAGACTGTAAATATACTAAAGGAAAAGCTAGGATACCTATAATAAACAAAAGAGTAATAAATAAAGAAATACAAACACTAAGAACTAAAGAACCAATAAAATATGTACACTTAGGAGGAACAGAAATATTAATAAAAGCATGTTTTAGAGAAGGAATAGATACACCAATAGAAATATACATAGCGGATGATATAATAATTGAACCTATAGAGAAAAGCGTAATAAGTGCAGTAAAAGGAAACCTAATATACCAAAAATTTAAATTCATAATAAGTGCAAATTATTCAGTGCCAATAAACGATTGCAACATAGATAAATCATTAGTATTATATTGGAAAATGACAGGAATTGAACTAGCCCCAGGAAGTAAAGTATTCACAGCTAGATGTAAAAATTTATATGTATTAACAACTAAACATAAAATAACAGCAAAAAATAAAATCAATCGAATAAAAATAGAAAATCCATTTGAACAAATAGTCTCAGTAATAGATAGTAATGACTATAGTTATAGAGAAATAGATGCAGAAGAAAACTTAGAAATTATAAGTGATAGAATAAGTACATCTAGAAGGAGAAACTATAGTGATACACCACAATCCTCAAGAAACTCAGTAACAATAAAAGAAATAGAGCCGAATCATTATTATATAACTGGAATATTAGAACAAAGAAAATTTATTATAATAATAAATACAGGACAAGAAAAGAATTATATAATAAGGGAATTAGTAACAGAAGAAGAAATAAATCATATAGAAAACTCAGATTTACCAAAAGAATTTATAGCCTTTAAAGACTCAGTAGAAAAAGAATTAATTATTGGTGGAATACCAATGACAATAAAATTTAAGATATATCAAGGAAATAATAATATTATATTAGGAATAAAATGGTTAGAAGAAATGAAACCATATAAATTAGAAGATACACAGTTAACTATCACATATAAAGGTAAAAAAGTAATAATTAAAAGGACAATGTGATGAAAATCCACATACTTGCTAAAATAATAGTACCAGGATATTATAATAGATATTACACTCCGATGATAGATACAGGATCAGAAGCTAATGTGTGTAAGCATAATTGTTTACCAGACGAAAAATGGGAAAAGTTAACCACACCAATAGTAGTAACGGGATTTAATAATGAAGGGAGCATGATAAATCATAAAGCAAGGAATATAAAATTACAAATATGGGATAAAATATTAACTATAGAAGAAATATATAGCTATGAGTTTACAAATAAAGATATACTATTAGGAATGCCTTTTTTAGAAAAACTATATCCACATATAATAACAAAAACACATTGGTGGTTTACAACGCCATGTAAACACAAAGTAGCAGCTAAACGAGTATATAATAAAATTAGAAAATCTACCCCATGGATAAAAGGAAGTGAAAAAATTACCCAAAAATTAGAAAATATAAAAACAAACGAGCACAGAATAGAGTTAATTATATTCTCCATAGATAAATTAAAATTAATCCAAGAAAAATTAGAGCCACTATATAGTGAAAACCCTTTAAAAGGATGGGAAAAACATAAAACTAAAGTAAAAATAGAATTAATTGATGAAAATAGCATAATTACACAAAAACCTTTAAAATATAATTTTGATGATTTAGATGAATTTAAAATGCATATCAAAGAATTATTAGAAAATAAATATATACAAGAAAGTAACAGTAAACATACAAGTCCAGCATTTATAGTAAATAAACATAGTGAACAAAAAAGAGGAAAAAGTAGGATGGTTATTGATTATAGAAATTTAAACGCTAAAACTAAAACATACAATTATCCGATACCAAATAAGATATTAAAAATAAGACAAGTTCAAGGATATAATTACTTCAGTAAGTTTGACTGTAAATCAGGATTTTATCACCTTAAGTTAGAAGATGAATCTAAAAAATTAACAGCATTCACAGTACCACAAGGATTTTATGAATGGAATGTACTACCTTTTGGATATAAAAATGCACCAGGTAGATATCAACATTTTATGGATAATTATTTTAATCAGTTAGAAAATTGTATAGTATATATAGATGATATATTATTATATTCAAGAACACAAGATGAACATATAAAATTACTAGAGAAATTTATACATATTGTTACACGTGCAGGAATCAGTCTAAGCAAGAAAAAAGCAGAAATAATGAAAACACAAATAGAATTTCTAGGAATAGAGATAGATAAAAATGGTATAAAAATGCAACCACACATAGTACAAAAAATAATAAATTCTGATGAACAGATAGATACAAAAAAGAAATTACAATCATTTTTAGGACTAGTAAATCAAGTAAGAGAATATATACCAAAATTAGCAGAAAATCTAAAGCCATTACACAAGAAATTAAAGAAAGATGTAGAGTATCACTTCGATAATAAAGACCAAGAACAAATAAGAAAAATAAAACTACTATGCAAGAATTTACCAAAACTATGTTTTCCAGACGAAAATAAAAAATTCATATATATAGTTGAATCAGATGCAAGTGAAATCAGTTATGGAGGAGTATTGAAATATAAATATGATAAAGAAAAAATAGAACATCATTGCAGGTATTATTCAGGAACATTTACCAACCCTGAAATAAAATGGGAAATAAATCGCAAAGAACTATATTCGATATATAAATGTTTGTTAGCCTTTGAACCATATATTGTGTATAATAAATTTGTTATTAGAACAGATAATACGCAAGTAAAATGGTGGTTGACGAAGAAATTACAGGATTCAGTTACGACAAAGGAGATACGAAGACTTGTATTAAATATATTAAATTTTACATTTACAATTGAAGTTATTGGTACTAATAAAAATACAATTGCAGATTACATATCAAGACAAGTCTACTCAAACTGAAGAAGTTATTGAAAAAGCTACTATGGATGATATACTTAAAGTTATGACGACTCTCTGCAAAGAGGTCGATAACTTAAACAAAGAGATATCACAAATTAAAGCTAGCCAGCAGCATGGTAAGTATGCGGATCTATGTCGATCGGAAGACATTAAAATTCCAGAGCTAAAAGGTGACGGTGGGAAACACCTAAAAACCCAAAATACTTTGATTTATGCAGGTGAAACATCTACCAGCAGGGCAGCTACAAAAGAAGAAAGAAAATATGTCAGTACAAATCTAAATAAACTATTTGAAACTCCATATATTCCGACTCCAAAAAACCAAAGAACTCCATTTATACCTCCACAAATAAATACATACAAAGAAAGCCTCAACCAAGATAAAAAGACCTACAACCACATAACCCAGTCATATATAAATAATATCCACAAAATCCAATTATTTCTAAATAAAAATCCAAGATCCAAAACTACCACTAAACCAGATGAAGACTACATAACCCAGAGCTTACAAGGATATAATAAGCTAATAGCACAGCCAAAAACTAGTGCGAATCTAGTAGCGACATGCTACCATTATGGGCTATTACATACAGTATATACAAGCACAGGAGATGAAATAGCTAAATTACCGGAGCTACATAGAGCATTTACGCAATACAAGAAGATAACTAAAGGAACATTATTTTATATCAGGATATATTCAGCCACAGCCGAGATATTATACGACGAGATCAAACCAGTTATTCAAGTTATCAAGATAGGACTCACACGAGATATGATTATACCGGAGAAAATAGAAGAACATGACGAAATAACTAGAGAGGAAATACCAGAGTTTTATGCAGGGAAACGACTTATTGGAATAGCTACAATATTACAAGAATTATCGACAAATTATATGCACAGGAACCCTATATGGAGCTACTACGCAAGAGAACAGACTATGATATATTCAACTTGTAGAGAAGAACGCATTAATGACATGGAAGAAATAAGACAGTGGGCATTTAGCCTATTGAGACCAGAAGAACAGCCATTGACGCGAGCTATTAGAAAAAATTTTATTTCAGAAGAGTTGATGACAAGATATTGTAAATTAATTAGTCAAAAATATCCGGACCACAAATGTTCTAAGTGTCAAGGAGACAATAATGTAATTCCCGAGGTACAGCTAGAGTAAGAAGAAAAAGCTAGAAGAAGCCAGAAGATAATGAAGCCAACAGCTATTGAAGACAAAGAATAGTGGAAGACAAAGCAAAATAATGAACGGCAAAGAGATAGGAAGAAAAGATGTAAAAAGTTTTTGTTTTTTTGTTGAGTTGTAAAGTAGTAATAGTAGATAGGAGGACAGATGTAGTGTTTTCTTTGAATTTTGTAATTAGCACATGTAAAATGAAGAGTAGGATAGGAATCTTTTGACTTTTGTAAAAAGTTAAGAATAGTAGGACATTAGGTGTAAAGTAGGAATAGTGAAAGGAGATTAGGACATTGTTAGATCTCTCCTATAAATAGCTAGTATTAGAAATAAGAAAGTAAGACTTTCTTGACGGAAAGCAAACCCTCTTTGTACACAAATAAATTCTCAGAAATAAGATAACAGCTTTTCAAGCATATATGGAGCAAGATAAGAGCAAGGTATATTTGTTCATAACTATGCATAGCTAAATTATTGATTCCTGAATATCATAGCATGCATAAATAAGTTATATTTGTTATTATTTGCTAGAATTATTTGAATCATAATTTCGTATTGTTGACATGAGGAAACAGGGGAAACAATCCGAAAATAATATCCAGAGGTTGAAACCAAGGCGAAAGTATGAGAATGCCGTAATGGGAGTAGACAGAGTGGTATTATCTAGGAGGGGAAAGTACCTTGAAAAGTACGGTGTTAACAATAAGAGAGTATGGTTAAAATAAATCTAGTAATAATAATCAAGTGTAATGATTATTAACATGCTATGGTATGAGGGAATTAACCAAAAGCAAAGCATAAAAACATGAACATGAATGACGAAATAATACCTACTTATTTCACATATTTGCATGATAAAGTAATTTATGATTATAAAATATTGATTTTGTATGTGCTTAGAGACATAGAAATTACAGATATAAGGAAACTAATATGGGAAAAAATATTTAATAACGAAGACCTAGAACTAATAAATCAAGAATGGTATCAAATAGAGTTGCGCGAATTAGACTTAGAGCTAGGAAATCTTGATATAAACTGCCTAGAGATAGACTCAGATTAATGGAAAAATATTTAGGGAACCTTGATATAAACAACTTAGAAATGGAAAAATATTTTGAAGTATGGCAAAAAATAAGTAGGATTAATTATAAGATAAAATTTGTTAAGAATCCTAGAAAACTAAGCAAACTATTTAAAATTCTATACAAAAGAACTACACCATATAGAACCCCTAGAATTATTCTAGATAAAATAGCATGAAAAGGGAAAATAGTAGGACCACCCCCCAGTTTGGTATCCTAATAGTATATCTTTATTTGTAAACTCATAGCTATATATTTCTTCTATAGTTAATATTTTATCCCATATTTGTAATTTTATATTCCTTGCTTTATGATTTATCATGCTCCCTTCATTATTAAATCCCGTTACTACTATTGGTGTGGTTAACTTTTCCCATTTTTCGTCTGGTAAACAATTATGCTTACACACATTAGCTTCTGATCCTGTATCTATCATCGGAGTGTAATATCTATTATAATATCCTGGTACTATTATTTTAGCAAGTATGTGGATTTTCATCACATTGTCCTTTTAATTATTGAGATTGGGTTACTACTTTGGTTCCGGATTTATTTTGGGCTACTTTGTTGAGGTAATGAGAGTTAGTATGTAGTCGAGGTCCTCTATGGACCTTGCCGACCCAGACCAGGGGCTATATGGTGAGTGTGCCAGGGGAGGGGTATACGGTGTAGTTGAATTATATGGGTTGTGTCCTTTCTTAAATCCTACCCGCTGGGCTCATAGGCGCCGGAGGTAGGGGTACAAGGTTACTGTTCCACATGGTTTTTACTACTGCATCATATCATCCATTTATGTGAGGTTCCACCCTTATTTACTAATTGCTGAGTGTATGCTCCGGTAATATTGGATGCCAGAGGGTTTGTCTTTACTTATTTGTGTTCCTCGGGTGTATGGGCGCTCGTTGGGACTGTATGTAAACTTATTCTTACCCTACCACATCTCTGGCACTGATTAAGGTTGTATTTGGGTTCACATCATGTTCTACTTGGATTATTGGCATGTTTTGGTAGCAGAATTGGATTTCAAGCATGATTAGATTGTTTAGTTCTTTCTTTCCCTTCTTTTACTTGAGGTTACCGGTATATCGCCTATTTCTAAAAACTTTCTATATATATTGTTATTGTGAGGATCTCAGGTGCGTCTTTCTTTTTTTCACTTGTGCCTGTGCAATATATTCTAGTAGCTAGCCAAGTATGTTGTTTTTCCCTTGTATCCTTCGGTGCTAGCTTATGTGTACTTCTTCTTTGTTTTTGGTGACTACTAAGTTCATTTATGCTATATTACTGCTCTTACATCTTATATGTGCCCAATCGGCCTGTGATACCTACTGGGTACTCGTTGCTTAGCAATTGGTGCTCATACTACACTTTGAATCTTCTGGTGCAGATCCTAGTGTAGGCCATCGATGTTAGCTCATAGAGTCTCTTGCGAGGAGATTTTGGACCATCCCAGACTGAGGGTGAGCTCTTGACAATCAGAGCTTAGCTTTTAGTTTATCTTTTATATTATGTACTCTCTTACTACTCGGAGACATTTGTATATATAATTTTAGATCCTTTTGTACCCTGTTGATGTAGTTCCAGCTCTATACTCTGATACCAGGTTTTGGGGTTTGATTTAGCTTCCGTTTATGTATCCTTATTGCCTATTTCTTATCTTGTTTCTTGCTTCCGCATATTTATACTGTTCTTCTGCTTACTTGTAAGCTAGTAGCCCATTACTAACCATTCTGGGCTATGGGGATTGGTTCGCCTACCAGGGGGTTGTAGGTGCTATTATGACTTGAGAAATTGGGTCGTGATGGCTTATTATCAGAGCCTTAGGTTCACCGGTGTCATCGGTATAAGAGCCAATTTCTAGTAGAGTCTTGTTGATTGGGGCAGAGATTTTTGTACTCAATCTTTGGGAGGCTACAGTGACATCTTAGGAAACATAGACCTTTTCTTGCTTGTATCTCGTGCGTAGTATCGTTGAAAGTTTCTTGAATCTCACTTGTTCTAGTTCACTCTTCCGTAGATGGTTCGTATGAGGTCCTCAACATCAAGCAGATGATAGACTTCGACCCACTCACCTCCGACTCCAGCTAGGGGCCGAGAAAGTTGTAGAGATAGAGCTAGAGGACGTGCCCAAGCAATGGCACCATTTAGAGCTCTTAGGGTCGAGGTTGATCCCAAGTTTGTTCCTGAGTAGCAGCATATGGACAAAAGGACAACCCAGGTACCACCAACACCAGCACCATTTCTGTGCCAGCTTCAGTCCTAGCTTAGTTCAGGTGTTCAGGGTTTACTTTTATTGTTATTGGGTATGATCGGGGATAAACCTGCTGGGGTAGCATAGACATCCGCTCAAGGGGCAGCCTTGGGTGCATAGTGTTCAGAATCGCAACCTGTTAGTGTGGCTCTCCGTGCTGAGGTTATTTCGGTTCCATCTGTTGCACAACCTCTTTCTCCTCGCCCAACTATTATAGAGATGGAGCAGAAGGCGTTGGGTAGATTTATGATATTGGCACCTCCGAGGTTCGCTAGTACTTCTGGTCAGGATCCACATGATTTCATTACTACTTGTGAAGAGATGCTACATCACTTGGGGTTGTTGGAGACTCACAAAGTCAGTTATACTACTTATCAGCTGGAGGGCCCAACTAAGTTGTAGTGGAGGGCCCAAGTTGCTTGCAGACCATCTTCGTCTTCTCCGTTTTCTTGGACCGAGTTCTATGAGGCCTTTATGGCTAAGTTCTTGCCACAAAGAGATAGAGAGGGTCGTAGGGAGCAGTTCACTAGACTTTTGCAGGGTTCCATGACCGTATCAGAGTATGAGACTCGTTTCCACCAGCTTGCTCCATTTGGGGCTATGATCATGCCTACCGAGCCTGATAGAGTCTGTAGGTTTTTTTGGGGATTATGAACAGAGTTTAGAGAGCTAGTTTAGATATTGGTATTTAGGGGTCGATCATTCTAGGCTATTACAAACTATGCTCATATCATAGAGGATTTGCATCTTTATGACTCCGGGGCCAGAGATAAGAGGCCTTGACATTTGGGTAGCTTCAGTGGTTCTCATCATGGTAGTAGGGGTTCAGCCTAGTAGGGCCGAGGTTATCATCCCCAAGGTCAGTCTAGTCGATCGGTTCAACCTTTGCTTCAGTCTTCTGGTAGTTCTCAGCTTATTGAGGGTTAGAATAGCCAGCATGGTCACTGTGGTGAGTCTTTGAGGGGTGCAACTTCTGGGGCATTGGGCCATGGTGGCCACAAAGGTTCAGCTGGTCCATATCGATAGAGTGGGCCTTCAGGGCATTGCTATGAGTGTGGTATTACTGGTCACTATGCAAAAAAATGTCCCTAGTGGGGTACAACTTGCTATAATTATGGTGTTATTGGTCATTATGCTAAAGATTACCCCCAACGGGGAACCGTTTAGCCGGCTCACCCTCTCCGTGCAGTTTAGCCACCGTCTAGAGGAGGTGGTGGTCAGGATAAGGGTGGTTCCCCATGAGGCAAGTTAGGTGGTAGGGATGGCGGTTGGTCAGGTGGTGGTCGTCGTGAGTTTTATGAAGTCCCTAGGAGACCAGAGGCAGAGGTCTTTGATGATGTGATCACAGGTATGATTTTTGTATGCTGTCAGCCAGCTTTTACTTTATTTGATCCTGGATCTACCTGCTCTTATGTTTCTTCCTACTTTATGCCTTGTTTGGGGTTGGCTAGTAAGCCATTATCTGTACATGTATCTGTTTTGAGCCCAGTAGGAGATTCTTTAGTAGTATATCAGATTGTGAGATTTTGTATGATTTCTGTTTGCGATTTGGAGACTTGGAGTGATATGTTGATTCTTGATATGTTAGACTTTTATGTGATTCTAGGCAAGGACTGGTTATCTCCTCACTATGAGCTTTTGGATGCTATGCAATGACCATTATAATAGCCATGCCCGGTGTACCCCCGATTGTGTGGCAGGGTTCTGTCAGCCATGCACCATTTAGGATTATCTCTTATCTTTGAACTAGGAAGTTGATTTCTCGTGGGTGTTTGGCTTATCTTAGCATATGTCTGAGATGCTAGTGCCGACCCTCCTTCCCCTGGGTTATTTCTTGTGGTTAGAGAATTCCTAGATGTGTTCCTTACCGACTTATCAGGTCTTCAACCTAAGAGAGATATTGATTTCTCTATTGAGTTAGAGCCGAGAACCAGGCCAATTTATATTTCTCCTTACTAAATGGCTCCAATTGAGTTGAGGGAGATTAAGGAGAAGCTTCAGGGCTTGTTAGCTAAGGGTTTTATTAGGCTGAGTGTGTCTCCTTGGGGTGCTCCTATTCTATTTTTATAGAAGAAGGATGGGTCGATGCAGATGTGTATTGATTATAGGCAACTGAATAAGGTGATTGTGAAGAATAGGTATCCGATGTTGTAGATTGATGACTTGTTTGATCAGCTTCAGGGTTCTGCCATGTTTTCAAAGATAGATTTTAGGTCAGGCTACCACCAGTTAAGGATTAGGGCAGAGGACATCCCTAATACAGCATTCAGGACACATTATGACTGCTTTGAGTTCCTGGTGATGTCTTTTGGGTTGATCAATGCCCCCGCAACTTTCATAGACTTGACACACATGGTGCTTAGCCTGTACTTAGACTCATTTGTGATAGTTTTCATGGATGACATCTTGATATACTCGCGGAGTAGAGAGGATCATAAGCAACATTTGAGGATTATACTCCAGACTTTGAGAGATTATCGATTTTATGCTAAGTTCTCAAAGTGCAAGTTTTGGCTTGAGTTAGTTGCATTCCTAGGACACGTGGTGTCTAAAGGTGGGATTAGAGTGGTCCCGTGGAAGATTTTAGCTATTCGTGATTGGCCTAGACCTACTACTCCTACCAATGTTTGGAGCTTTATTGGGTTAGCCGGGTACTACAGATGGTTCATCGAGGGGTTTTCTTCCATAGCAGCACCTTTGACTATGCTGACTAGGAAGGATGTCCCATTTCAGTAGTCGAATCAGTGCGAGGATAGCTTCCAGAGGCTTAAGGCCTTGTTGACTTCAACTCCTGTATTGACTTTGCTAGTGATAAGTGAGAGCTTCTCCATGTATTATGATGCTTCCAGAGTTGGTCTTGGTTGTGTGTTAATGCAGCAGGGTCGAGTGATAGCATATGCGTCAAGGTAGCTGAAGGCTCACGAGCGCAAACTACCCCACTCATGACTTAAAGTTAGCGATAGTAGTCTTCGCGCTCAAGATTAGTAGCCACTACTTATATAGGGTTAACTGTGAGATATTCACCGATCACCATAGTCTTCAGTACATCACGAGTCAGCGAGATCTGAACTTGAGGCAGAGAAGATGGATTTAGTTACTGAAGGACTATGACTTCACCATTCTGTATCATCCGGGCAAGGCAATCATGGTAGCGAATGTCTTGCGCTAGAAGGCAATGAGTATGGGTATCCTAGCTTCACTTTCAGTTTTGGAGCCACCATTGGCCTTGTACATCCAGTCCTTGGCTAACCATTTGGTTAGGCTTGACTTGTCAGATCTTAGAAAAGTTCTTGCTAGTATTAAGGTTCATTCTACTCTGGTTGACCAAATTTCGAGCCGACAGTTTGAAGATCAGCGGTTGTGTGATCTTTGTGATTAGGTGGTTCAGGGCGAGTCTAACCAGGCTACTTTGGGTTCTGATGATATTCTGAGGTTCAACAGTCATCTTTGTCTTATGAGAGTTGGGAATTCGAATCAGCTGATACTCCGTGAAGCACATTGTTCTAGATATTCCATTCATCCTGGCACAGCCAAGATGTACAGAGATTTAAGATAGCTTTACTGGCGGAGTGGTCTGAAGAAGGATATGGCAGAGTTTGTATCTTTGTGCTTGAACTGTCAATAGGTAAAGTTCAAGCACATGAGACCTTGTGGATTGATGCAGTGACTTTCCATTCCTGAGTGGAACTGGGAAGGGATTACTATGGACTTTATAGTCGGATTGCCTCGTACTTCTAGGGGTTTCGACTCTATTTGGGTGATTGTGGATTGGCTAACTAAGTCAGCACACTTCTTGCTAGTTCAGACTACTTACAGTACAGAGAGGTTAGCACAGATTTACCTTTGTGAGATCATTCGGTTGCACGGGATCCTAGAATTTATCATTTCAGAGCGCGATACTCAGTTCACATCTCAGCTTTGGAGGGCTATTCAACGAGATTTGGATATATAAGTTCAGCTTAGTACCGCATTCCACCCTCAGATAGATGGCCAGTCCGAGAGGACAATTCAGGTCCTGGAGGACATGCTTCGGGCCTGTGTTCTTGACTTTGGAGGTTCTTGGGATTAGTTTGTGCCTTTGGCCGAGTTTTCTTATAATAATAGTTTTTATTTGACCATTAGCATGGCATCTTTCGAGCCATTGTATGGTAGGCATTGCAGATCACCTATTGGTTGGGTTGATGGTTTTGAGTCTAGGCCACAAAGTACAGATTTGCTTCGCAATTCACTAGACAGAGTCCGAGTGATTCAGAATTTGGGCAACCCAGAGTAGGCAGAAGAGATACGCTGATCATAGACTTCATGCATTGGAGTTCAATGTTGGTGACTTGGTATTTCTCCGTGTATCACCCATGAAGGGCGTGATGAGATTTGGTAGGCGATCCATTTGAGATTCTATGGAGGGTTGGTAGTGTTGCCAACATGTTAGCTTTACCTCCAATATTTTCAATAATGCATCTAGTTTTCCATGTCTCGATGTTGTGACTATATATTCTAGATGAGTCTCATATGTTGCATTGGGATTCGATTTAGTTGGATGAAAGTTTGACCTTTGTTGAGGAGCCGCTGCTATTTTGGCCAGAGATGTCAAGAGGTTGAGATCTAGGGAGATTCTAGTTGTGAAAGTTTAGTGGAGGCATCGTTCGGTCGAGGAGGCTACCTGGGAGACCAAGAGTGAGTTACGATCTCAGTATCCGCAGTTTTTCAAGCCTTCAGGTACTCCCTTACACTTGTCTTTTGAGGATGAAAGTTCTTTTTAGTAGTAGATGATGTAATGACCCTTTTGATCATTTTTGCATTTTTGCTTTCTTTATATTATTAGAGCTTGCTTGTAGCAGCTCCAAGTCATTTATGGCTTGCTGAGATCGGTGGTTCGGTGCCTTGGCCATTTGTTTGGTTATTATGGTCGTTTCAAAATTTTAGAGAATAAAACTTAGGATATCATTGACTTTGGTTAACATTCTTAGTAAACACTCTCAAAATGGATTTTTGACAGTCCCTTTAGCTTCAAAGCATCGATTTTGGTCTAGGTGGACCCTTGGTTGGGAGTCTACGAGCTTTCGATTTGATTTTGTGTTGATTTTTATATTTTCTAGCCAGTTTGAATTTGGTCAATATTCAGAAAAGACGGCCTCAGATGAAAATTTGGACAGCGATGTTAGCTCTGGAATGTCAACTTTTGGCTAGATGGACCTTTGGTTTGGGTCCCGAGGCTTTCGGATTCATTTTAGGCCTTGGTGTTCCATTCTGGAAAGATTGCCCTAAAGTTGGGTGTGGGACCCACTTTTTATCTTATTGACCTTCGTTGGGATTTTCGTCGATTTTGTTGAGTCTAGAATGTCATTTTTAGTCAAATAGCTCAGCTCATTTGTGCTTGCGGGACCCCAGATATGTTCTCGAGGGTCCGTTGGAGTCAAATTCCTTGTTGGAGATGCTATTGGAAGCTGGTTGATGTCATGGTATCAGCTGGTCTTTGCCCATGCGGGTCTTGGCCGCGTCCGTGCTGAAGCATGCCAGCTGCCCCATATTCTTGGTCATCGCCTAGGCGATGCCCTGGCTGCATCTGCTGGCCTGCGTGAGCAATGTCCTTGTTGCGTGTGCGCTAGGCAAGCGCCTGGCCTTCACGTGACATGGCTGCCAGCTTTAAGTTGGCTTCTTCATCTTTTAATTTCACTTAAACTTCCACCTCCGTTATCACCATTAATACCAGCTCTAAAACTCCATTTCCTTCATCTTGCCCATCAAATTTCTTGGAGTAGATTCACCATTGCTTTGGGTGGGCTGTTTTATCCCCGAATTCTTGCCCAATTCCTCTAAAATTGTTGGCATGCACTCTTTGGGACCTTGTGATCACTTTGCACTCGTTTATTTCAGGCTTCAGGTTGCGATGCCCACGGTCCCAGCGGTGACCCAAATTTCGACCCGGCTATAATTATAGCAATATGGATATCATTAGTCTCATTTTAACGTTTAGTTTACGTTCTTGATAGTGTGACTTTTTTTCATAGCTTCTCGGAGCGGTTTGGGCTTGGACATTATTGTTCCAACAGCTTGTCATCGGACGATAGATAGGTTACACTTTAACTCTCTAGACTTCGCATATATAGGATATAATTGTATTAATAAGCATCCTTGGGTTGGGTTTATTAGCTTGGTACCCCAGACCATGCTCGTTCCTTCATGTCCATACTATTTCACTCGTTTGGTTATAGAATTCATTATAGTTGCTTATACCACCCTTGTGGTCCTGTGTGGCCTTGTATTTGACTCTGGAATGTCCTAGAGTCCCATACATCGACATTGTGATCTTAGGCTGGTTATCTGTGTTGTAGAACGATTGGAGTCTATGTAGGGCCGATAGGTTGATTATGAGCCGTTGGGCTGCTGTTTGTGATTGAGCATGTCATTTTCATGCATATAAAGAGGTTTTTTGCATGTTTTACTATGGTTTTGGCTTTGGGTCTACTATTGATGGTTGTTTTAAAACCATGCATGGCCACGAGGGCCCGTTTTGGTAAAAGTGGTTGTAAAGGGTTTGGAAATGATTTTAATGGATCTTCTTGGGGTAAGAAATTAATAGGTTGATTTAATCATTGTTTTCAAACTACTACTAGACTAGGCAAGGCCGGAGTGCTAGACATGTTTTACTGTTGGTTAGAAATGGTACTAGACTCAGTTAGGCTGAGCATCAGACTTATCATACTACTATTTTAGACCCAGTTATGTCCGGGCACCCTTGTGGGGGCTTTTAAGACTTATTTCATCGATTTAGACCCGGAGAGGCTCCGGACATGCATTTTTGAGATTGGGTTACTACTTTGGATCCGAATTCATTTCGGACTGCTTTGTTGAGGTTATGAGAGTTAGTATATGGTCGAGGGCCACTGTGGACCTTGACGACCCAGACCAGAAGCTACGTGCTGAGTGTGCTGGGGGGAGGGTATATGGTGTAATTGAGGTATACGATCTATGTCTTTCCATAAATCCTACCTGCTGGGCCCATAGACACCGGAGCGGGGGTACATACGGGGTTACTATTCCACCTTATTTTCACTACTGCATCATATCATCCATTTGTGTGAGGTTCCACCCTTGTTTCTTGATTGCTGAGTGCACGCTCTGGTAGTATATGATTTTGGAGGGTTTGTCTTCTCTTGTTTGTGTTCCTCGGGTTGATGGGCACCCGTTGGGAATGTAGGTAGACTTATTCTTAACCTATCACATTTCTGGCGTTGATTATGGTTGTATTCGGGTTCACTTCAGAATTGGGTTTCAAGCATGATTAGACTTTTTACTTCTCTCCTTCCCTTCTTTCACTTGAGGTTGCTGGTATTCTGCCTATTTCTAAAAACTTTCTATATATATTGTTATTGCAAGGATCCCAGGTGCGTATTTCTTTCTTTCACCTTTGTCTGTGTGATATATATTCTATTAGCTAGCCAAGTATGTTGTTTTCCCATTGTATCCTTTTGTGGTAGCTTATGTGTACTTGTTCTTTGTTTTCGATGAATACTTGCTTCATTTCTGCTATATTACTGCTCTTATATCTTATATGTGCCCAGTTGGCCTATGATACCTATTGGGTACCCGTTGCTTAGCAATTGGTGCTCATACTATACTATGCATCTTCTGGTGCATATCCTAGTGTGGGCCATAGGTATTAGTTCATGGAGACTGGTGTGAGGAAATTTTGGACCGTCCCAAACTGAGGTTTTAGCTTTTAGTTTATCTTTTGTATTATGTACTCTCTTACTAATCGGAGACATTTTTATATATTATTTTTAATCCTTTTTGTACTCTGTTGATGTAGTTTTGCCTCTATATTATGATACCAGGTTTTGGGGTTTAATTTAGCTTCTGTTTATGCATCCTTATTGCCTATTTCTTATCTGGTTCCTTGCTTTTGCGTATTTATATTGTTCTTCTGCTTACTTGTTAGCTAGTAGGCCATTACTAACCATTCTAGGCTACGGGGATTGGTTCGCCTATCGGGGGGTTGTAGGTTCCATCATGACTTGAGAATCAGGTCGTGACAGTATCGGGTTTCGATTTTGTCTGAAACCCCCGAGGGAGTGTTTCAAAACTTGGAGATTTTCTGCAGTAGAGCAGTGCTCTGCGCGATCAGGCTAGAGCACACCTATCAGTATCATTGGCACTTTCCCTCTTCAGCGCCAGTAGCGCCCAGTCACCATGATTGTGCAGGTGCCCTGTTCCTCCTTCAGCACGATCGCACTAGGCTAGCACCATTAGCGCTGGTCTGCAACCTGCAATATATATAACCTTCTCCTCAAATTTTCAGCCAACTTCTTCATTGCTTTCTCACTCTAAAACAATCCCCCTCACCTGAAACTTGTTCCAAAACAGTTCCTAGCTTTGGGAATTCATAAATTGGTGGACATTCTCATTTCCCCTCTTCGTTTGGTAAGTCTTCTTCCCCAAATTCCTTCTCTTTCATGGCTAAAACCTCCATTGATGCTCTTAGTCTAACTTGGGGTTCTTTCTTAGGGTTGTAGCTGCTTGTTCGTGGTTGCACATTTTTTATCTCGTAGAACTTGCCTCCTCTCTTTGTGGTAAGTAATTCTCCATTTTTTCAGATTTTGGCAAAGTTTTTGGATGATTCCCTCTTCTTCTCCGGCAGTTTTAGGACTTTTCTTTATTCAATTTCCGCTCAATTTTGGGGCATGTTTCCCTAGCAAGATTGGGAACCTTGTAGTAATTTTTATTTCCGATTTTGGATTATTGAGCCCATGGGATCGCTTTAGACCCAAATTTTGACCCGACTATACTTTTAGCAATATGGGTGTCGTTTGCTTCATTTTAATGCGTAGATTATGTTCTAGATAGTGTGATTGATTTTTGGGACTTCTCAGAGCAATTTGGGCTTGGACAATGTCGTTCCAGCAGCTTGTCGTTGGATGACAGGTAGGTTATGGTTTTCTCTATATAGAGTGTATGTATATAGGCTATAACTGTACTATTTAGCATCCTTGGATTGGGTTTATTAGTTTGGCAACCCAGACCTTGTCCACTTTCTTTCTGTCCTTATAATTTTACACATTCGTTGTAGTATTCGTATTGGTTTTGTAGTACCACCCGTTATGGCTTCGTGTGGTCTTGTATTTGCCTTTGGACCATAGATTGTGGGTTATTTGGGGATGTACGTGAGTCCCTAAAATCAAACTGTGATTTTTGGCTGGTTATCTATGTTGTAGAGCTAATTGAGCTTGTGCAGGGCTGATAGGTTGATTATGAGCCGTTGGGCTACTGGTTTTGTTTGAGCATGCCATTATCACTCATATAAAGGATTTTCTACATTATTTACCACTACTTAGGTTGTGGGCCTATCTATCTCCATTTTCTAAAACTTGCATGGCCCCAAGGGCCCGTTTTCAGTATAAATGATTATAAAAGGGATCTAAAACTAATTTTTTGTGGATCTTCTTAGAGTAAAAGAGATACTATGATGGTTTTATCACTGGTTTTTCATACTTATACTAGACTCGTCTAAGACGTAGTGCTAGACACATTTACTACTGATTTGAGATGATACTAGACTAGGTGAGACAACTGCTATACTTGTTTTACTACTGATTTAGACTCGATTATGCTCCGAGCACCCTTTACTGAGGTTTTGAGACTTGACTTACTGATTTAGACCTAGATAGACATCGGGCACTCATTTTGACATTTCGACATTTCGATTACTGGTTTAGACCCAGATAATCTTTGGGGGTTATATTTGAGATTCCAAGATTTAGTATGTGGTCGAGGACCTCCATGGACCTTGTTGATCCATACCAGGGGCTACATGCTGAGAGTGCCGAAGGAGGGGTATTTGGTATGGTTGAGGTATACGCGTGCGTCCTTCTATGAATCCTACCCATTGGGCCTATTGGCACCGGAGGACGTATATACAATACTACTATCACACCTGGTTTCACCATCATATCATTTATTTGTGTTCGATTCCACCCTTGTTTGCTGTTTTTTGAGTGTATGCTCTGGTAGTATGGGATGCTAGAGGGTTTGTTTTCACTTGTATGTGTTCCTCGGTTGTATGGGTGTCTGTTAGGACTGTAGGTAGATTTATTATGCGATCCTATTGTAGTATTCATTCATATTAAAGTTACTTTTGGGTTATTGTCCGATTATTCATATTTGAGAGTTCTGTTATTAGCATGATTTAGTTAGTAGTATTGTTCAAGCATTAGTATGTCTTACCTGCTTTCCTTCCTTCCCTATTTACTTGAGGATACCGGTATACCTCCATTCCTCTTAAATTCTCTCTTTATATATTGTTGTTGCATGGATCCCAAGTGCGTTCTTCTTTCCTTCACCTGTATTCTATGATATATATATCTCTTGTGTCTAGCCTTGTATGGTTGTTTTCTCCTTGTATTCAATCTGTGCTACCTTCCGTGTACTTCCCTATTTGTTTCTGTGACTACTTTATTTCATATCTGCTTTATTTTGCTTTTATATCTTATATGCGCTCAGTCGGCCTATGATGCCTATTGGGTACTTGTTGCTTTGCAATTGGTGCACATACTACACTTCTACATTTTCCTAGTGTAGATCCTAGTGTGAGATCTCACCATTGATAGCACACAAACTCGTGCAGCTTTCCAGACATCTGATATTGAAGGTGAGCTCCTAGCAATCGGAACTTAGCTTTTATCTCTTCTTTTGTACTATGTACTCTTTTGTTATTTACATACAGTTGTATATACTTTTTTGTACCCTTTCATACTCCGTATATGTAGTAGTGGTTTTTGTATTGTTATACCTGGTAGTGGGATGGTTTAGCTTCCTTTATATATATTCCAGTTGTTATATTTCTTTACTCTTTTCTCTTGCTTTGGTTTATATATTGCTTCTTTCGCGTGCTTATTTAGATAGTAGCCCATTACTAACCATTCTGAGCTACGGGGATTGGTACACCTATAAAGGGGTTAAAGGTGCCACCATGACCTGAGAAATCAGGTCGTGACAGCTTGGTATCAGAGCCTAGGTTCACCGTTGTCATAGATATGGGAGCCAATGTTTAGTAGAGTCCTGCGGATCGGGGCAGAGATGTCCGTGCTCAATGTTTGGGAGGCTATAGTGGTACTTTAGGAAATATGGATCTTTTCTTTCTTCTATATTGTGCATCTTATCCTATATGGTCTCCTAGAATCTTATTTTTTCTAGTTCACTCTCCCGCATATGGATCGTATGAGGTCTTCGGTAGTGGATGAGGGCGAGCCTTTGACTACAGCACACCTTACTCCAGCTAGGGGATGGGGTTGTCGTAGAGGTAGAGATCAGGGACGTGCCCAAGCAGCGGCACTAGTTAGAGCTACTAGGGTTGAGGTTGAGACTTAGTTAGTACTAGAGCAGCAGCCCGTGAACCAAGGGACAACCTAGATACCACCAGGGCCAGTAGCAGCTTCTGTACCAGAATCACCTCAGCTCCTTCATCAGGTATTCGGGGTTTGCTTCTACAGTTACTTGATATAATTGGAGATCAGCCTTCATATATAGATCATATATCCTCTTCGGGGGCAGCCCTGGGTGTTGAGAATTTAGGAGCATAGCCTGCTCCTGCGGCTCCCCGTGCTGAGGTTATTCTGGTACCTTTTGTTACTCAGCCCTTACTCCTCGCCCAGATATGATAGAGACAGAGAAGAAGGTTTTAGGTAGATTTCTAAGATTGGCTCCATCAAGGTTCTCTGGTACTCCTGGTTAGGATCCGTGTGATTTCATTTCTACTGGTGAGGAGATTCTTCACCATCTGGGTCTGCTGGATACTCACGGGGTTGGTAATACTACTTATCAGCTATAGGGCCCAGATAAGCTATGGTGGAGGTCCCAGGAAGCTTGCAGACCTTCTAGTCTTCTCAATTGACTTTGAGGGAGTTTTATTAGGCTTTTATGGCCAAGTTCTTACCTCAGAGTTATCGTGAGCGTCGCAGAAAGCAGTTCAGCAGACTGATGCAGGGATCTATGTCTGTAACTGAGTATGAGACCCATTTTCACCAGTTAACTCCAGACAGAGTTTGTCGGTGTTTTTGGGGGTTTTGCACAGAGCTTGGATAGACTGCTAAGATAATAGTTGCCAGTGGGCAACCCTTTCAGGCTATAGAAGAACATGTGTTCACTATGGAGGATTTACACCGTCATGATCTGGGGCCCGGAGATAAGAGGCCACGCCATCAGGGCAGCTATAGTGCACTACTAAAAAAGGTTGAAAATGATGGCTAAAACTGACATTTTCCGTTGCTTTTTTGGCCAAAATCGATGAAAAAGCGACGAACTCACTTCCGTTGGAAAGTGTTCAGTTGCTTTTCCAAAAGCGATGGACAACATCACTTTAAAAATGATGGAAAGAGATGCAACATGATTTTTTTATTTTTTTACTTTTTTTATAATATCCTATACATTTAAACATATATACAATAAGGGTAACTGATAAGTCGGTAATCTACCAACTTATTGAGTCATTAACCATGAATTATTGCTATGTTTTGATGAGATTTAGAGGTTCTTATGATCTTTATTGATGTATGCAGGTACTTGTGATCAAAGATAGAATAAGGAAATGGACCCAAAAAGAGCTTAAAAGGAGTTGAAGTGTGAAGTGATCAAACAAGACCAAAATTCTGCCGAAGGGTGCAGACCTCATGCGACTCGCACAGTCATTGGTGTGGTCTTCACCTCCCACTGCATGAAGCCCAGAGTTAGTTGATGGATCTGCTAAGGGGTGCGGTCATTGTGCGATGTGCACATTGCCTAGTGCGAACCGTACCCCACTTTGCATGGAGCTCCAAAGTCTAGCTGACTCAGTGGTCCACTGAACAGAGCTGTGTGATGTGCACATCAAGATGTGCGAACTGCAAATCGCGTTGCATAGCTCCCGAAGGGCATTTTTTCCATCTTTGTATAATGAATTGGGAAAATTTGAAAACCCATTTCAGGCACAGTTTTTAGATAGTTTTGAACATTTTTTGAAATAGCTTTGAGTAGTGAGAAAGTTTTTCTCTCTATGAAAAAAGGAGAGGGTTTCACTCCAATTCCTTCTTCCTAACTCTTGGAATCATCATTCTTGTAAAACCTGATCTTGGATATTGAATATTTAGCTTGAATAAAATGGAATTTGACATACTCATTTGGTATTTTTCATTATTCCTCTAGCATGAGTAGCTAAACTTCTTGTCTAGGGATGTATTGATAATAGGTTCTTGATAAATGGGTATGGGTGTTGCTAATTTGTGTTTATAATTGCTAATATAACATGGGTCTAGTGATTTCACCATATTTTAACTATAAAATTAATGGTTGCAAATATTGATTTACCTCACTTGATTGTGTTCTTGCTTGCAAAAGGGTTTTACAATTTTAGATGTGAAATTGCTAGTGGGTACTTGGGATTCCACTTAGATTAAGACTAGAAATAGCTCAATTCACTGGAAATACCCATTTAAGAGTCTATGATAGAAATAGTGTGACCTGCCCAAGCATATGTTGGTTGGTTATTTCCTAAACAATGGTGTCTGAATAAAAAACGTTGGATATATGATTGTTTGATTGAGAGATTAACAAGCATGCCTAAAACAAATTCTATCCATGTCGTTTAGCAAGAATTTATATGAATGAGCAAGCACCCTAACCCGTATTCGAGTCCCATTTGACATACATCCCTAGTCGTCCTCTCTTCTTGTTTACACCCTTTTTTATTTTATTGTCTTGCTTTGAATTGCGAATTGTGATTGATTTCCCAATCCCCCCTTCATTTACTTTTATTGTTTTCAAACAAACTACTCTCATTGTGAAGTCTTTTATTTACAATGGACTTGTCTAGTCACCAATTCTCTGTGGGATCCACCCCAACTCCCGACGAGAATATATAAATGCGTTTTGATCTAACAATTGCTGATACCTCAATTTAGGAAGGTACACTTGAGTGTTATAAAAAATAGAGCCATTGTCGGGGATTTGTGTTTGAATAGCCTTTATGATTGTGAATTGAAATCACCTTATAGAGTGTTTGTTCTTTTTATTTGGTTTGTTGTTTGTGATTGGATGCAGGTAGACATTCCTCAAGTACCGATGCCCAGTACTTCTTGCTCTACCCATGTTTACTTGAGAATGAGACCTTGTTAGACCATAAGTTGGTTATTTGGGGAGCAGAGGGCGAAATGGGTGCGACCTCTGCTAAAGAGATTGAGGATTGGTTAAAGAGTGGTGAGCGAAGGGATAGAGAGTTATCAATCACATCCACACTTCTTGAATTTATGGTGATGAGTGCAACAAATTACTGAGTTGAAACAGTCAACACCATTGGTGTTTTTGGGTCCATCAGGTTATGGAAGATGCAAGGAGTTTGAATGAAGGTACTGACGAGTTAGTTGTGGCTAACCACGAGGTGGGTTCCCATGGAAGTCCCCAAGGTTTGGGAAATCATGATAATGGAAATCAAGGTTGGAATGAACAAAAGGGTGGATCTAGAATTAAAAGTATGCTCATGAGGGTGTTGGAAAAGGTAGAGTCTACTGACGGAGTTGTTAAGGAGTTGAGATATGATCTTGGAAGCCTTACCCAAATGGTACAATCGCACTCCATCTCCATTGAACGTCTTAAGGATAGAATGGTTTTTCTCGCCTCTTTAATTCAACTTTGCATAAGTGAAGAGAGGTGAAGGAAGTGAAAATATAAAATACTCAATCGGTACTGTGGATGTTGCGATGCCAACTACGAGTAAGCCTAGAAATAAAAAGTCTTGGACAATAGTGTTGTCCTAACCTACACATCATAAGAACAAGGTGCCCAAAATTTGCAAACTTTTTCCTAAATGTCCACCACTTTTTCCACAGCGCGTAGTGCAAAACAAAGAGCATGAGCACGTGGGGGAATTTGACCCTATGGTGGAAAGAATCACTTTCAACACTTCACCAAGTAGTGCTCTCAACAAAATGCCCGAGTATGCCAAAATTGTAAAGGAAATGTGCACGCCATACAACTTCAAAGATATGGGGTAATTCACATGTCCCCTCAAAGTAGTGCAATAATATCGGGCAACTTGGCTAATGATGGGATGATGACATGTATGTGCACTGTCTGTGACACGAAGGGAATGCACAAATCCACAAAAGTGGTGTGTGATGAAAATGCAATGGTAAATCTGATGTCAATGACCACCTTTCAGAAATTGCAACTTGGGCAACCCATAATCTCAAATATGAGACTTGGTATGGTGGATCAATTGGTAAAGCAGCCCATAGGGATTGGATACGATATCTTGGTAAAGCTGGGCCAATTTTTGTACCCTATGGATTTTGTTGTGATTGATTGCCAAGGAGGTTATGAGATGCCAATTTTCTTGGGGAAACCAAGTCTAAAAATAGGGCGCACTTTGAGTGACATAGACTCGGGAGAATTAATATTTTCCTTGAATGAAGAAGAAGCAACCTTTGATTTTTGTTGATTTATAAAACAATGAAATGACCTTCAAATGGCTTTTGCAATTAGCAAGATTGAGGAAAGCGTGGACCTACACGTGAAAGAGGGGTTCGTAGATGAAGCTTTAGAAGCAGTGTTGTTAATTTATTATCGTGAGGGGGTAGAAGAATATGATGATATTTGTTGTGCATTAGTGGTAATGGGTTCCTACTCCTAACCCCCAAAGAAGCTTGATCTTAATTTGAAAAATAAGAAAACACCTCCTTCCAAACCTTCAATTATTGAACCACCTACATTGGATCTCAAGCCGCTACTATCTCACTTGAAGTATGCTTACTTGGGTTCTAATGAAGCCTTGCCGATCATAATCTCCAACAAGTTGAGTGACAAACAAGTGGAAGCATTTCTCAGAGTGTTGAAGAAGCACATTTGTGCCATCGGATGGACTATTGCTGATATAATTGGCATACCCCTGGGTATATGCACACACAAGATAAACCTCTAAGTGGAAATTACCCCCTCAATTGAGCACCAATGAAGGCTAAACCCACCTATGCAAGAGGTGGTAAAGAAGGAAATTATCAAGTGGTTAGACGCGGGAGTGGTCTTCCCTATCTCTTATAGTACTTGGGTTAGCCCAATACAATTTATTCCCAAGAAGGGTGGAATTACTATTGTGCCAAATGAAAAAGATGAGATGATAGCCCTCAAACCTGTGACTGGATGGAGGGTGTGTATGGATTACCGGAAATTAAACTCATGGATGGAGAAGGATAACTTCCTACTATCATTTATGGATCAAATACTAGATAGGTTGGCTGGCCGTAGTTTTTATTGCTTTCTTGATGGGTAATCCGGCTACAACCAGATCTCAATTGCACTGGAAGATCAAGAGAAAACAACCTTTACATGCCCTTATGGAACTTTTGCATTCCAAAGAATGACCTTTGGACTTTTCAATGCCCCGACCACGTTCCAATGGTGTATGATGTCTATATTCTCAGATATGGTTGAAGAGACTATAGAGATTTTCATAGATGATTTCTCTATTGTTGGGGATGAGTTTGCTGATTGTTTAAAACACTTAGAGAAAGTGCTTAAATGATGTGAGGAAACAAACCTGGTGTTGAATCGAGAGAAGGGCCATTTTATGGAAAATGAGGAAATAGTATTGTGACACAAGATATCTGAAAAAGGGCTTGAAGTTGATCAAGCTAAAATTGAAGTCATATCCAAGCTACCTCCTCCGAAAACTGTAAAAGGGATAAGGAGTTTTCTTGGTCATGCCAGGTTCTATAGGCACTTCATCAAAGACTTCTCGAAGGTGGCTTATCCTTTGTGTAAGTTGCTTGAAAAAGAAGCCAAATTCAACTTTGATAGTAGTTGCATGAAGGCCTTCCTCACTTTGAAAGAAAAGTTAACTTCAACCTCGTTATCATTGCAACGGATTGGTCAAAACCATTGAACTTATGTGTGATGCTAGTAGTGAAGCTTTGGGGGCTGCACTTGGTCAATAAAGACAGAAACTCTTCCACCCAATCTACTATGCGAGCAAAACATTAAATACAACTCAAACAAATTACACCATGACAGAACAAGAGTTGTTGGTCGTAGTCTTTGCCTTTGAAAGGTTTCGAGCATATCTTTTGGGGACCAAAGTTGTAGTGCACACTAACCATGTAGCAATAAGGTACTTGATGACTAAGAAGGATGCGAAGCCTCAGCTAATTCATTGGTTATTACTTGTCCAAGAATTTGAATTTTAAGTAAATGATTGGATGGGCTGCGAGAATCAAGTGGCCAACCATTAATCAAGACTAGAAGAAGAGGGAAGGCCCATAGGGGAACTTGAGATAAATGACTCGTTCCTCGACGAACATATTTTGGCTACTTCACACGATCTCATACAATGGTTTGCCGACTTTGCCAACTTTTTGGCAAGTGATTTGCTCCCGGATGGTTTGAATTCACACCACAGGAAGAAGTTCTTGCATAATGTTTGGAAATACTATTGGGATGAACCCTACCTATTAAAAATTTACGCTGATCGGATAATTCGGAGGTGTATCCCTAAAATTTAAATGATTCCTATTCTTAATGCATGCCACTCTTCCCTTGTTGGTGGTCACCATGGGGGTATGCGCACGGCTTCGAAAGTGTTACAATATGGATTTTATTGGCCAACTCTCTTTTAAGATGCCCATGATATGGTAAAGGTATGTGACAAATGTCAACGCGAAGGGGGTGTGTCTAGGCGCCATGATCTTCCATTGACACCGATCCTCGAAGTGGCATTATTTGATGTATGAGGGATTGATTTCATAGGCACATTTGTAAGTTTTTATGGAAACAATTTTATCCTTATAGCCATGGACTACATCTCAAAGTGGGTTGAAGTTGTAGCATTATCTAACAATGAAGGCAAAAATGTCACTGATTTTCTAAAGAAGCACATTTTCACACGGTTTGGCACCCCCTGAGCCATCATTAGTGACGGGGGTAAACACTTCTGGAACAAGTTGTTCAGTACTCTTTTTGAAATTATGGAGTCAAGTATAAATTATCTACCCCCTACCACCCACAAATAAGAAGACAAGTTGAGGTATCCAATAGGGAGATAAAATCTATTCTTACCAAGTCGGTAAACGTCTATCGAATGGATTGGTCCCGGAAGTTGGACGATGCTCTATGAGCTTATCAAATAGCGTATAAGACCCTGATTGGTATGTCTCCCTATCAAATGGTCTTTGATATGGCTTGCCATCTCCCATTATAACTTTAGCATAAAGCTACGTGGGCTTTGAAGAGGCTGAATTTAGATTGGTAAAAGGCCGCCTATGCTAAAGTTAAGGGCCTCAACGAGATAGATAATATTTGAATGTGGGCATATGAGAGCGCATCAATTTATAAAGCGCGAATGAAGAATTATCACAATCAACAAATTCTCAAACGAGAATTCTTCCCTGGAGATTGGGTCCTTTTGTTCAACTCTAGATTTCTACTCTTTCCGGGGAAGTTAAAGTCCAAATGGTCGGGCCCTTTCAAAGTGTGTCAAGTATTTCTAAATGGTGAAACAGAGCTCAAAGCTGAGAATTGTTCAAAATTCAAGGTTAATGGGCAATGATTGAAGAAGTAGTTGGCATCCTGGAAGAAGTCGCACACCTAGAAGCCATTTACCTCGAGGAGCCTTGAATTGGAGGTACTATCGTCGAGATGTGACATTAAATTAAGCGCTTCTTGGGAGGCAACCCAAGCATTTTGATTTTAATTTATGTATTTTTTTTTGCTTTTTGGAATTTTTTTGTTTTATGTTTTGTTGGCTTTGTACTTAGGATTCAAGCTAAAGATACTGTAGCAACTATCAAGGCGTGAGCCGCATTATGCGATCGTGTCTCACAAAGTACACATCGCAGAGCGGTTCAAATGGTAAAAACTTTATGCTGCAGAGTTGGGCATCTTGGCATGTGAGTGTTGTGTGATCACATCAGTGAATTTGCGCGTCGCATGCCAGTTTCACACCACATACAGAATACTGGCAGTTTCACCTAAAAATTCAAGCCACCATGTGACCGTTGGGGTAATTCGCATACCTTAAAGTGTGTCTCGCATGTGATTCGCATAAGCAGTAGGAAGAACCCTGGTTCTAATATTTAATTTTTTTGTGCGACTCACTGTGTAGTTCGCACCAGCCTTAGTTTATTTCGCACCCGGGAAGTATTTTCTTTTCCTAAAATCATTGAGGACAATGGTCCTTTTGAGTTTGGGGGTGCCTGTAATTATTTGTGGTATGAAGCTTGGTTGTGATGATGCTGGGCCTTTTTCTTATGTTGTTTTGTGCTTAATTGTGCCCTCGTCGAGCTTGATTTTTAATTCTTGATTGTGTGCCGGGTTAGTCTTACACGATTCCATTGTCTTGCTACCTTTGCCTTGTGATAAGTTGGTATTCTACCTACTTATTTAACTCTTAAACTTATGCTTTTGCTAATAATAAGTGGAAAAATAGTGCCAGTGACACAGATTACTTCTAATTTGAAGGTCTTTGTGTTTTAGAAGTGTTTGAGAAGAATTAGGATGAAAACAAGTCAAAAAGGAGACATTTGGAAGAAATAAAGAACTGGCAGCTGATTAGCCTATGCAAACACGGAGAGCCTCTGCGTACACGGAGGACACTTGAGCAGAAGCTACGCGACCTCGGTAGTCTTTCTGCGTATGCGAAGGTCAACCAGATAGAAGACTCTTCACGAATGCGGTAGACCACACGCGTAGGCTAAGAAGAAAAGGGCAGCTGCGGGGCAGTAATGGAAATTTCCCCTATTGGAAACCACAATTCACATAAAAACTCTCCTCAGCCATTTTCGAATTTATCTTTGGCTATTCTCACAACTTTTGGCAAGCTTGGAGAGCAAGTTCATCAACCAACACCATAGGAGTGAAGATTTGGATGCTCTTTATTGTAAAATCTTTAGTTTCCTTTCTTCAAACTCTTGTTCTTAATTGCTATTTTATTGGTGTGTTTGTTCAATTGAGATTTGAGTTTGTATTAGAGATAATACTTGTTTGAGGATTGAATTCATATATAGATTTTGCTCTTATTTGATTATTTGGGTCTATTGAATCCTCTATGCTTGAATTTATAGTCAATGGTTGCAAACATTGCCTTAGCTTTCTAATTTGGGTTCTTGCTTGAGAGAGGAGTTCCTCAATTCGAGAAGATTTAATAGTGGGGATTTGGGATTCAACTCTAAATTGAGGCTTTAAATAGCTCAATTCACCGGAAACTCCCATCTAAGAGTTAGGGCTTGAGATAGCCCAATTTACCCAATTTGATTTGGTTGGTTTATGGCTTATTCGTGGTGGTTCGAGAGAACACATGAGATATATGCTCGATTGGTCGAAAGACGTTTAGGCATACCTTCAACTAAGACCACCTACGTGTTAACCGGGTGCAAGTCTTGTGATTTGAATTCCCATTCCCAAGTCTCCCTTGTTATCCTTGCTTGATGAAAGCAAGATGAAAGCCATTGATCAATCTACCTTGTAGGTATTTTTCTCTATCTTTCATTTTAGTTCCTAATACCCTCCTTTAGATATTTTTCCCTGTTTGTTCATTGTACTTGAATAAGTTGCCCTTATTCTTTATTAGCTAGATCGAGACTACATTGTTCTCTGTAGGTACGACCCCGACATCCACTAGGAATATAAATGTGTTTTATAGTGATGATCACAATAACCTCCATTGGAGAGTGCTTTTGAGCGTTATCAAAAATGGCGTCGTTGCCGGGGAACAATTTGGCGTATTGAGTTAGTTTAGAATTTGAGTTAGTTGTTTTTCTTTTGTTTAGTTTTATTTTGTTGATGGCATCATGGCATATTTGAATGCTAGAAATGTTGATAGTTGCATCCCAATTTATATCCCGGATTATTGTGTTTATTGTGAAGGACCCCACCTTGGACGAAGGTGTAGAATTGGCCCTAGGAGAGGAAGGTATTCTCCATCTCGCTCCTATGATGGGCGCAATTTTTATTTGTGTGGTGGTCATGACGGACATTGGAGAGAATTCCCCAATGATGATCGTCCCTGTCCCCCCTCTTGTGCTAACAATGTTTCTAGTGGTGCTTGTGACCTTAATAGGTACCATGATTTAGCCAGCGAAGAAGGCATATTTGTCAAACTCCTAACCCTCTTGGCCTCGGTAGAAACCCAAGAGGAGAGTGTGCAATCCATAAAGCAAGGCCTTGTGGACACAAGGGCTAAAGACAAGGAAAACACAAGGGAGAATCATGAAATGAAGGTGGTGTTACAACTAACTACCCCATATGTGGGTCATGATGTCATGACATCTCGAAGTGAGGATGTTGTGAATGAGGCAAACTTGAAGGTGGAGACTCCCAAATCCCCCTCCAACCATTTTTTGACCTTAAGTTTGATTGAATGGATGAAAGTCAATGTAATCGAGCTTTTGGAAGACCTTGGAAGGAGGATGGATGAAGGTTTATCCGATTTTGAGTTTGTCATGGTAAGACGGCAAAGCAACCTTCCTCACTTGAGGTCTAAAATGTGCGGAATATGAAATCAATAGAATGGCTTTCTCATGCTCAAACCTTCACCCTGGGATTGTCACCAGAAATTCGATTCAAATTTTGGTAGAAGGTTCATATCTTCCAAGTGGAGATCTAGATGGTGAAGTAATTTGCGTCGCGCTGCGACGTTAAATTGTGCTCTTGATGGGAGGCAACCCATTCTTTTATGCTTTACTTCACTTTTTGTTTCTTTTTTGGTGTATTTTTAGGTTCCCAAAGGAATGAGAAGAGGAACAAAGTGTTGAGAAGTACCAAAAATACCTCTGAAAAATGTGCTTTTCGCACCTGGAAGAGTGCCCGTCACACATGCCATCGCACCATCAAACAATGAACTGATCAAAAACATTAGCATGTGCGAACATTGTGCGTTTATGTCATGCCCCGAGGTTACCGCCTGGATATAACACGGGACTTGGGACCACAAGTTCCCCAAGCTAACCCCTTCATCATAGCATACTCAAGCATAATAAATATAATCAGAAGCATAACAGATAAATCCAAAATCACGTAAATAGGTAATCAAGTCAAAAGAAATACAAAATCTGGGAAGAGGCTCAAACACTGTCTATGTCTGAAAATCCTCTATATGACATAAGAAGCTGCTAGGACAAGACCCTAGCTAACTCAAAGTATAGAAGTCAGGAATTGACACAAACTAAAACATATCTAGTCCTCGACCTAAGAGGACTCACCAACAGTTGACAGAAAAGTGTCTTGGAAGCTTTAGCCACGTGCCTGGAAAGGAACACCTGAATCTGCATCATCAGGGGATGCAATGCAAGATATGCGTCAGGGCTATAGGATGTACCGAGTATGAGAATAATGCATGAATCATGATAAAAATAGTTTAAAACATGCTTAAGAATGAACTAGTTACATAAAGAAAGAACATGAATGACTATCAAGGTATAAGACATGAAACATGAAATAAAGGTTAAGTTTCATAATATAGAATCATATAACTCCATAGCTTGAAAATAAATATGTGAGAGTTTCTGTTAACCGATATTAAACCATGATAAGCTACATGGAGTCTAGTGTCATGTACCCCCACTGAAAAGAGCTATCATAACTGGACAAAGTTAGAACCATGTCGTACCAGGATCTTGTCATGATAAGCCACAGAGGGCAACCTACGGTGGCAATGTAGTTTTGGACTTGGGTTATCTGAACCCTCGTCTCTCGATGCTAAATACTACTCCCAAAACATATAACATGAGCTCATATAAATGTGACATATTTGATGTCAAACTTATTCATAACGTGTTCATACCCCAGATCATCATACTACTCATGAATTAGGGTTTAGAAATCAATTCATGAGCATTGATGGAACATCAGGTGTCTTGTCTTGCATAATACTTCATAACTTGTGAAATTTTCATACTTCATGACTTGTAAAACTTTGCATGACTCTAGTTCAATTTTGTAATACATATATTTTCATAGAACATAGGAACTAGGCATGCACATACTTGAAAATCCCATAAGGAACATGCTATCAATATCCAATTTGCTTAAATCAACTTCATACATGTAGGAATTTCCATGGTTAAAGTTCAATTCATGAAATAAGAGTTAACATGTGAAAATCCATGTGAAATCATGCAATTTTAATAGTAATTTTATAATCAAATCATGAGAAGACCATATTTAGCAAAACCCATGAGAATTGGATAAGAACCCTAATTTGAAGACCATGAAATCGAAATTTGAATTAGGGGTTTTGGGAACAAGAGTGAAAAGAACCCATTGTTGATTACCCACATACCTTGATTGAAGATAACCCACTTGAATTGGAAAGACTTAGGAGGCTTGAACATGGATCTTGAGACTTGAAGCTTGGAGAAGAATTTCATTTTTTGGGAGAAGAGTGAAATAATCAGAAGAAACTTAGGCTATTGAGGGTGAAAACCTTTCTTGAAATAGTAAAAACGACATCATTTAGGAGTTAAAAGAGTGGGTAATCACTAAAATACCCCTGGGACTTAATTAGGAAAAAGCTAATTTAAACTCAGTTTCAGGTTTCACGGGTGGAGTCTACGACTCGTAGACCTAACCACGACTCATGATTCCTTCTCGTGGAAACTGCCCAAGATTTTAGGCTACTAAAAGTTCCCTACGACTCAACAGGATGTCTCATGGAAGCTTCCACGAGTCGTAGGGCCAAGTCATGGGAATCAGGGGACCTGACCACTCTCTGTCTGAGTTCCACGAGTTGGTTCCACGACTCGTGGAAACTTCCACAAACCGTGAACTTGACTCGTGGCTCTCAGACCTGAGGATGGTCTGCAGGACTGGAATCACGAGTCACTTCCATAACTCGTGGAACCACCCACGGCTCGTGGACTTGACCCGTGATCCTTGGAAGCTCAAAAATTTCTGCAAGTTCTGAGTTTAAAAGATGGATTGGTTTTCGGGGTGTTCTAATATCTCCCCCTTGGGATCATTTATCCTCGAATGAAGAATAAGAAAGGGAAACTGAAGAGAAATAGCCCAACCAGCAACAAAACATAGAAATCAAGGAATAAACATGAAAACTGCACTTTCCAACTTAAAACATGGTTTCAACTTCGAAAACATGAATGCATGCTAGGATCATGAGAGTAACTGATGGAACAGCATCGGAGGAACATACTAAGGATGAAACTATTACCTCAAGCTGGAAAAGAATCGGAAGAAAATTGATGGGGATATTTGGCCTTCATGGCCTCTTTCGCTTCCCAAGTTGCTCCTTCAACAAGTTGATTTCTCCAAAGAACCTTTACCGAAGCAACTTCTTTGTTTCTCAACCTCCGAATCTGACGATCAAGGATCTCTACGAGAACCTCCTCATAGGTGATACTATCCTTCATATCCACATCCTCTAAAGGGACAATCAAGCTCGGATCACCAACACACTTCTTCAACAAGGAAACATGAAAAACGGGATGAACCGCTTCAAACTCTGATGGCAAATCCAACTCATAAGCAATCTTAACAACCTTCCTCAGAATCTGATAAGGACCTACAAAAGGGGTACTAAGCTTCCCCTTCTTTCCAGATCTCATCACACCCTTCATGGGTGACACCTTTAAGAAAACTCAATCATCAACTTCAAATTCCAACTCCCTTCTCCTCACATCCGCATAAGATTTTTGTCGACTCTGAGCGGTCTTCAACCTCTCCCTAATAAGCTGAACCTTCTCCACAGTATCATGCACCGTATCTGGACCAATCAAAACTGCCTCACCTACCTCAAACCAACAAATAGGAGATCTACATCTCTGACCATAAAGTGCCTCATACGGAGCTATCTGGATGCTACAGTAAAAGCTGTTGTTGTAGGAAAACTCAAAAAGAGGTAAGTGATCATCCCAATTACCTTTGAAATCAATCACACACGCTCTCAACATATCCTCCAAAGTTTGAATAGTGCATTTTGCCTGGCTGTCTGTCTGAGGGTGAAAAGTTATGCTAAATTTCACCTAGGTACCAAGATCTTTCTGAAATGATCTCCCGAACTGAGATGTAAACTGAGGACCTCTATCCGAAAAGATAGACAAGGGAACACCATGAAATCGAACTATCTCCCGAATGTAGAGTCTGGCATAATCGTCTACTGAATCGGTAGTCTTAACAACCAAAAAGTTGGATGACTTGGTCATCCAGTTGACAATCACCCAAATGGAATCATGTTGCCTTCGAGTACGAGGCAAGCCACTAATAAAGTTCATATTTATTGCTTCCCATTTCCAAGTGGGAAGGTCAATATCTTGAATCATGCCACTTGACCTTTGATGCTCCACCTTTACTTGTTTACAGTTGGGACACTTAGCCACAAACCCGGCTATGTCCCTCTTTATACCATTCCACCAAAAGACTTCCCATAGATCACGGTACATCTTAGTAGCACCTAGATGAATGGAATATCTAGAACTGTGAGCCTCAATTAGAATCTGTTGTCTCAACCCATCTACATCTGGCACACATAAGCGACCCTGATAACGAAGAATACCAGCTCCCTCTTGGGAGAAAACCTCCACCTGATGCTGCTGAACTGCACCCTTAAGCTTAAGTAGAATGGGATCCTTGTCTTTCTTTGCTTTTACTTCAGCTACCAAAGATGATTCAGCACCATTTTGAACAATCACACCACCTTCTGTCGAGTCCATAACGCGAACTCCCAACCGAGATAGCCTATGAACCTCTTTAACCAAATCCTTCTTCCCATCTTCAACAGAAGACACACTTCCCATGGATAGTTTACTCAAAGCATCCGCCACGACATTGTCCTTACCCGGATGGTAAAGCACACTCATAATATAATCCTTAAGGAGCTCAAGCCATCTCCTTTGTCGCAAATTCAATTCCTTTTGAGTGAACACGAACTGAAGACTCTTATGATTTGTGAATACATCCACATGCACCCCATACAAATAAGGTCTCCAAATCTTTAAAGCAAAGACCACGACTGCCAACTCAAGATCATGAGTAAGATAGTTCTTCTCATGAGTCTTAAGTTGTCTCAAAGCATAAGCAATCACCCTACCACACTGCATTAAAACACAACCTAAACCAATCATAGAAGCATCACAATACACAACAAAATTATCTAGGCCCTCGGGTAGAGCTAACACTGGAGCTGTGGTCAATCTAGTCTTCAATTCATGAAAGTTCTTCTCACACAAGCCGGACCACTGAAATTTTACCTTCTTCTGAGTCAATCGGGTCAAAGGGACAGCAATGGAAGAAAATCCTTCCACAAACCTCCTGTAGTAACCAGCCAAACCCAAAAAACTCCTAATATCAAATGGGGAAGTGGGTCTAGGCAAGTTCTTTACTGCCTCTATCTTTTGAGAATCAACTCGGATACCATCACTAGTCACAATATGACCCAGAATGGAAACTGACTGCATCCAGAACTCACACTTGCTAAACTTAGCAAACAACTATCTATCCTTGAGAGTTTGCAACACAACCCTCACGTGGTCTACATGCTCCTCCTCCCTCCGAGAGTAGATGAGGATATCATTAATGAAAACAATCACAAACATATTCAGGTACTGTTTGAACACACGGTTTATCAAATCCATAAAGGTTGTGGAGCATTCGTTAGACCAAGAGATATCACAACAAATTCATAATGACCATACCGAGTTCTGAAGGCTGTCTTTGGAATGGCACACTCTCTAACACGAATCTCATAATAATCGGATCTAAGGTCGATTTTGGAGAAGAAACTAGCACCCTGAAGCTGATCGAACAAGTCATCAATCCTAGGAATGGGATATTTATTCTTGATTTTGACCTTGTTCAACTGACAGTAGTCAATACACATTCTAAGAGAACCATCCATCTTCTGAAAAAAAAAACTGGGGCACCCCATGTAGAAATGCTAGGCCTGATGAAACTTTTATCAAGAAGATCCTTCAACTGATCTTTCAACTCTTTGTGTTCCATGGGAGCCATTTTTTAGGAAGGAATAGAGATAGGGTTCGTATCTAGAAGAAGGTCTATCCCAAAGTCAATCTCTCGCTCGGGAGGGACTCCGGGCAAATCCTCGGGAAACACTTCTAGAAACTGATTCACACAGGAACAGACTGAAGGGATGGGGTTTCAGACTCCGTGTCCATAACCCGCACTATATGATAAACATACCCCTTTGAAATCATCTTTCTAGCCTTAATATAAGATATGAAGTGACTTTTCGAGGAAGAGGGACTACCTTGCCATTCTAAAACAGGTTCATTAGGAAACTTGAAACTGACCACATGAGTACGGCAATTAACAGAGGCATAATATGCATACAACCAATCCATACCAAGAATGATGTCAAAATTAGTCATCTCTAACTCTACTAGATCCACTAAAGAGACCCTATGAAGGACTAAGATAGGGCAATTTTGGTAGATTCTTTTGGCTAAGACTGAATCACCAACAGGGGTAGAAACACAAAAGGGTTCTAAAAGCAATTCAGAACAAACTTCGAACTTACATGCTACATACGGGGTCACAAAAGATAAGGAAGCACTGGGGTCCATCAAAGCATACACATCAAAAGAGAAGACTTTCAACATACCAGTAACAATATCTGGGGAACCCTCCTGATCCTGACGAGAGGACATAGCGTAAAGCCGGTTCTGGCGCTGACCACCACAACTAGAAGTTGTGCCCTGTTGGGCTGGTCTACCTCCTGAAGCTGCTGGGGCAGACTGTGTCCTACCACCTCCCTGCCCCTTCATAGCTAAAGGGAAATCTCTAATCAAGTGTCTAGCCTATCCACACCCAAAGCATGCACCTGTGCCTAAACGACACTCTCCCGGGTGATTCTTCCCACACTTGCTGTAACTAGGATGGGAAAGTCCCTTAGCAACACTTCACTGAGACTGGGAATAGGAACCAGATTCTCTACCACCTTGATCATGATGAGATCTCTGAGCCTGGGTAGGAGTACTAGCAGAAGAATGAACGGATCCTGATTACTTCTTCTGGAAAGAAGAGCGATGTCCACCTCAGACTTGTGGTGACCAAAACCTAATCCCTCGGATCTAGCCCTCTTGTTCTCCCTCACCATCTCCCTTAGCTTGTAACCCTCAATTTTTTGGGCATGAGTCATAAGTAGGGAAATATTCATATCACTCAACAACAAGGCAGACCTACACTCTTTCTTCACCATATCAGAAACCCCATATATAAACTTTCTCATTTGATCATGCGGGTACGCTACCATGGAGGGAGCATATCTAGACAGCTGAGTGAACTTCAGACTATACTCTTGAACCGACATCGACCCCTGTCTCAAGTTCACAAATTCTTCCACCTTCACTTGCCTTAACTCTTAGGGAAAGAACCTATTAAGGAAGGGCCCCTCAAAACACCCCCAAGTCATGGGGACCGCATCCCTTACCCTAGCCTCCTTCTATTGCGTGAACCAAATATGAGCTACATCCTTGAGTTGATAGGATGCAAGCTAAACACAATCGACCCCAACAATTTGCATAACATTGAAGATCTTCTTCACTTCATCAATAAAGTTGAGCGGGTCCTCACTCACTTTCGAACCCCAAAATTTGGGCAGGTTCATACGAATAAAGTCACGAACTCGGGCCGCTACCCCACCTTAAGGATGGACTGGGGCAGGAGCCTGCTGATTGGACTGAGTGGCCAAAGCCTGGGCTAGAAAATGGATGGCATTTCTGAACTCCTCATTCGTGACATCGAGGACCAAAATGGGAGGAGCAGCATTCCACGCGGCTCGGGGAGGCATAGCACGTTGAGGAGGCATAATATGAAATGTATAACATAAGGATTAGCAAGTTAAATTTTGCACTTGATGGGAGGAAACCCATCTTTTTTATGCTTTACTTCACTTTTTATTTCTTTTTTAGTGTGTTTTTAGGTTCCCAAAGGAATGAGAAGAGGAACCAAGTGTTGAGAAGCACCAAAAATAACTCTAAAAAATGTGCTTTTTGCACCTAGAATAGTGCCTGTTGCACATGCCATCACACCATCAAATAGTGAACTGATCAAAAATATTGGCATGTGCGAACTTGGTGTATTTCTTTCACACCTCAAGGTTACCCCCTGGACATAACACGGGACTTGGGACTACAAGTGCCATAAGCTAACCCCTTGGTCATAGCATACTCAGGCATAACAAAAATAACCAGAAGCATAACAGATAAATCCAAAATCACGTAAATAGGTAATCAAGTCAAAAGAAATACAAAAACTAGGAAGAGACTCGAACACTGTCTTTGTCTGAAAAGCCTCTACATGACATAAAGAGCTGCTAGGACAAGACCCTATCTAACTCGAAGTACAAAAGTAAGGAATTGACACAAACTAAAACATATCTAGTCCTCGACCTAAGAGGACTTACCAACAGCTGACAAAAAAGTGGTCTGGAAGCTCTAGCCATATGTCTTGAAAGGAACACCTGATTCTTCATCATCAAAGGATGCAACACAAGATATGCGTCAGTACTATAGGATGTATCGAGTATGCGAGCAATGCATGAATCATGATAAAAATAGTTTAAAACTGCTTTAGAATGAACTTGATACGTAAAGAAAGAACATGAATAAATATCAAGGTATAAGACATGAAACATGAAATAAAGCTTAAGTTTCATAGTATAGAATCATATAACTTCATAGGTTGAAAATAAACATGTGGCCATTTCTATTAACCGACATTAAACCATGCTGAGCTACATGGAGTCCAGTGTCATGTACCCCACTTAAAAGAGCTATCCTAAGCGTACCAAGATCCTATCATGATAAGCCACAGAGGGCAACCTACGGTGGCAACGTAGTTTTGGACTTGGGTTATCTGAACCCTCGTCTCTCGGTGCTAAATAATTCTCCCAAAACATATAACATGAGCTCATATACATGTGACATATCTGATTCCAAACTTTTTCATAACGTGTTCATACCACGTATCGTCATACTACTCATGAATTAGGGTTTAGAAACTGATTCATGAGCATTGATGGAATATCAGGTGTCTTGTCTTGCATAATACTTCATAACTTGTAAAATTTGCATACTTCATGACTTGTAAAACTTTGCATGACTCTAATTCAATTTTTTAATACATATATTTTCATAGAACGTAGGAACTAGGCATGCACATTCTTGAAAAACACATAAGGAACATGCTATCAAAATCCAATTTGCTTTAATCAACTTTATGCATGTAGGAATTTCCATGGTTAAACTTCAATTCATGAAATAAGAGTTAACATGTGAAAACCCATGTGATATCATGCAATTTTAATAGTAATTTCATAATCAAATCATGAGAAGACCATATTTAGGAAAACCCATAAAAATTGGATAAGAACCCTAATTTGAAGACCATGAAATCAAAATTTGAGTTAGGGGTTTTGAGCACAAGGGTGAAAGGAACCCATTGTTGATTACCCACATACCTTGATTGAAGATAACCCACTTGAATTAGAGAGACTTAGGAGGCTTGAACTTGGAACTTGAGACCTGAAGCTTGGAGAAGAATTTCCCTTTTTGGGAGAAGAATAAAGTAATGAGAAGGAACGTAGGCTAATGAGGGTGAAACCTCTTCTTGAAATAGTCAAAATGACATTATTTAGGAGTTAAAAGAGTGGGTAGTGACTAAAATACCCCTGGGACTTAATTAGGAAAAAGCTGATTTAAATCTTGGTTTCAGGTTTCACGGGTGTAGTCTACGACTCGTAGACCTAACCACAACTCGTGATTACTTCTCGTGGAAACTTCCCAAGATTTCAGGTTTTTGAAAGTTCCCTACGACTCAATAGGACGACTCGTGGAAGCTTCCACGAGTCGTCAGGCCAAGTCGTGGGAATTAGGGGACCTGACCACTCTCTGTCTGAGTTCCATGGGTTGGTTCCATGACCCGTGGAAACTTCCATGAACCATGAACCTGACTCATGGTTCTCAGACCTGAGGATGGTCTGCAGGACTGGAATTATGAGTCACTTCCACGACTCGTGGAACCACCCACAGCTCATGGACTTGACCCGTGATCCTTTAAAGTTTAAATTTTTTTTGCAAGTTCTAAGTTTAAAAGCTGGATCGGTTTCCGGGGTATTATAGTGCGTACCTCACAAAGTGCCCATCGCCCAAGGCATTGCACATCGCGAGCATTAAGCTGGTGAAAAATTGAAAAATCTGTCCCAGCACTCCTTCTTGGTGAACTCGGTGGACCTGTCATGAATACGAAGGCCGGCTAAATAGAAGGATTTCGCAAACGCACTCGACCGCTCATGAACGTGAAGCCTTCAGGTAGTTCCAGGTAATTTAAAAACATTCCAAAATTCCAAAGACTCAAATGTTTTTTTCTCAAAACAAAGGTGCTCTTCTTCCTTAAGCACACAAATAAATTCTATCAAGCTCTTCCATTGCGTCGCTAATTGCAACTTGTCGGGTATAAATACCAACCCTCCTTATTATGGTGCCCTTGTCAGGCTTGTTTTGTTTGTTTTTATGCTCTTGTCGGGCTTTGGTGTTGTTGTGGAAGAAGTTGATAGTTTAGCTTTTTAGTTCACTTTACTTTTTAGCTTGTTTTGTTATTTTGTAGTTGAGTTGTTAGTTGTTGTGGGCCAAGGGAAGTCTGAGTACCCGTTAGGCTAGATGGAACTTGTCTGAGCTGGGGAATACTTGCACCACATATGTGGACATGTGAATCGTACGAGCTTCACACATGCCCACGGTTTTGCCTGTGCATTACACGTGTAACCCACACTTTGACATGTGCGAATCATATATGCCCAGAGATTGTGATAATTATGTTGATCCACCTTGTGTAGCCATACCGATGTAGATAGATTAATTGGCCCAATTATAGACTGGGTGATGTCATTCTTAAGGGCAAATCATCGTCTTTTTAGGTTTTGGTTGCGATTGACTTGTTTGGTACTAATGAAGTAGTCTTACATGTTAAGTGAAATAGGCATACCCTTCTAAAAAATTTGTGAAAAGTTCACGGCAAAGATTGATGTTTGTGACAACCCCTTTGATCTTTTTGTGACTCTTAACTCATTAGCGGTTATAATGTAGAATGGCTCCTCTTTGTTCTTGTTTAGGAAGTTAAAATTGATCCTTCTTGAATGATTCGCATGCCATGTGTTGTGAGGCTTAGTTGAATAATTCTTCTGCTTGCTTGTGTTAACTAGAACTTGCCCAGTTAGTCTTTGAAGCTAGTCTTGATTACTTTTGGTTGGAGAAATGATCTTAGGCCTTCTTTGTGATTATCCAAGCCTACTTAGCCTTAAAAGCCACCATTGCACTTAAATTGAATCATTAGTCACCCCTCTCGATCCTAATACCTCTTCTTTGGCAACCTCGTTACAAGCCTTGAACAATTTTGACAATGAATCCATCTCTTGAACCCATCCCTCCTTGAACTCCACAAGTGTGTAATCGAGGATAAAAGCCTAAGTTTGGGGGTTGATAAAGGTACCTTGGAGGAGTGCTAAATAAGTAAATCATGGTTTGTTGGTTAATAAAAATCGCCAAAAAGAAGGAAGAAAGAAAGCAAAATGAAAAGCAAAGAGGAAAAGAAAGAAAGAAAATCCTCCAAGGTGAAGAAAATGATAAAAATTGGGGCTTCAAATAAAAATAAGTGAAATGGTGCCTCGTGTTAAATGAAAATGAAAGGAATAGCCTTGATCTCGAATTGAAAAAGTTGTGTATAGTTCGAGAAGGATGTATTCACTTGAATCCAAATATGTATCCTACCCGTCCCCGAGCCTAAATTACAAGCTTAGAAAAGCCCTCTGAGATCTCCAACCAATTGTTCTTGACCTAGTGGCAAATGAAAATAAGGGCAAGCGTATGGTGATACTTGTTAGTAATTGAAATTCCTTGTGAGTGTGAGTGTTTGTATTTGTCCCTTGTGATTATCTTTGTACATAAAATGTGTTTTTGAGACTTTTGTTCTTGTGAGGGCATGCGAATAAGGATAGTTGGTGACATTGATAAACTTTAAAAAATGATTCAATTGAGCATGCTTTGGTAAGCAAGTGGTTTTGAGTCACATCTTGAGGATTGGTTGTTGTCACTTGCTTGTTCTTATTGTGCCATTGCATCATTGAATTGTGTTTGAATCAAGGGGAATGCTTAGAGTAAGTATCATATGATTGACTAATCGCTAGTACCAACCAAAGTCATTTTTTTTGTGCTCGAAATGGGTTTTCCTTGGCTTGTGGTATTGTCATTTGCACTTGAGTTGTGTGCCTCTTGAGTTAGAATTTTTAGTTGCTTGAGGATAAGAAATAGTTCAAGTTTGGGGGTTTGATAAGTTGGTATGCTACCTACTTATTTAACTCTTAAAGTTATGCTTTTGCTAATAATAAGTGGAAAAATAGTGCAAGTGACACGGATTACTTCCATTTTGCATGTATTTGTGTTTTAGAAGTGTTCGGGAAGAATTTGGATGAAAACAAATCAAAAAGGAGCCAATCATAAGAAATAAAGAACTGGCAACCGATTAGCCTATGTGAATGTGGCAAAGCCTCTGCGTACACGGAGGCCACTTGAGTAGAAGCTACGTGAATGCGTTAGTCTTTCCACGTACGTGAAGGTCAACTAGATAGAAGACTCTTCCTGAATGTGGCAGACCACACGCGTAGGTGAAGAAGAAAAGGGCAGCTGCGAGGCAGAAATGGAAATTTCCCCTTTTGGAAATCCCATATCACATAAAAACTCTCCTCAGCCATTTTAGAAGCTATCTTTGGCTATTCTCACAATTTTTGGCAAGCTTGGAGAGCAAGTTCATCAACCAACACCATAGGAATGAAGATTTGGATGCTCTTTATTGTAAAATCTTTAGTTTTCATTCTTCAAACTCTTGTTCTTAATTGTTATTTTATTGGTGTGTATGTTGAATTGAGATTTGGGTTTGTATTAGAGATAATACTTGGTATTGAATTCATATATAGATTTTGCTCTTGTTTGATTATTTGGGTCTACTGAATCCTTCATGCTTGAATTATAGTCAATGGTTGCAAACATTGACTTAGCTTTCTAATTTGGGTTCTTGCTTGAAAGAGGAGTTCCTCAATTGAGGAAGATTAAATAGCGGGGATTTAGGATTCCACTCTAGATTGAGGCTAGAAATAGCTCAATTCGCCAGAAACTACCATCTAAGAGTTGGGGCTAGAAATAGCCCAATTTACCCAAGTTGATTTGGTTGTTTATTGCTTACTTGTGGTGGTTTGAGAGAACACACGAGATATATGCTCGATTGGTCAAAAAATGGTTAGGCATACCTTCAACCAAGACTACTTACGTGTTAATAAGGTGCAAGTCTTGTGATTTGAATTCCCATTCCCAAGTCTCCCTTGTTATCCTTGCTTGACGAAAGCAAGGTCAAATACATTGATTAATCTATGTTGTAGTTATTTTTCTTTATCTTTCGTTGTAGTTCCTAATACCCTCCTTTAGATATTTTTCCTTTTTGTTCATTGAACTCCAATAAGTTTCCCTTATTCTTTATTAGCTTGATCGCAACTATATTGTTCTCTGTGGGTATGACCCCGACATCTGTTGGGAATATAAATGTGTTTTACTCTGACGATCAAAATCACCTCCATTGGAGAGTGCTTTTGAGCATTATCACCTTGCAAATGCGCTAAGAGCCTATGTCGAGGCTTGTTTTTCAAATGACTCATGAGCGCGCAAATTTGGTTATCGCCTCGTTAATAGTAGTTTAGAATTAAACTCTGAGGGTTTTCTTAATACCACGGTTCTTTCCCAAGGAGTAAAATATTTTCTTTATTTTTATTTTTCTTTTCTTTTACTATTGTGTCAAACCGGGTTGGTGTTTCCCTATGATAGATTGAGAGATGACTTTTTTAAGGGAAAAGGCCAAGTTTTAGATTAATTTGAGTCTGTGGTGTGCTTGTCTCGAAATGGACCCACCAAAAAACAATCTTGGAAAGACATTTTTGAAAAAGAAAGGAAAGAGGGAAATGAAATTTTGAGGAAAGCATTATCTTGTCATGACTTGCACACTCTTGTTTTGGCTTGATCGATTCACAAACAAGTGTGTAATAAACTCAGAATAGCTTGTCGAAAATCATTTGTCCCAATTGGTCTTGAGACTAATGAGAGAAGTCGTGTGGCATGAAGCCTTGTGTGGTGAGGCTTTACCTTTATTCTTGTGCATATGTGTCATCTAGAACTTGCCCCGAATATGATTCAAGGAAAAATTCTAGGTGTGACCGACCTTGGAAAAGGATCTTAGGCACTTTTTGATAGCCACTTCACCTAAATGACTTCCCTCAACATCAATCCTCGTGAACCCCTTTGAGTTTGTGACCATTCTTTGGCACCTTGTTTAAAACCTTAACCCTTTTGGAACCTTTATCTTGGCACCCATCCTCCCTAATTGCTTGAAAGTGAAATGTAGGGTAAAAGCCTAAGTTTGGGGGGGTGAAAAGACAACATAGGAAAATGTCTAAGTTTGGGGGTGTATGTGATCACTAAGGAGAAGAAAAGAGATGCACTTCAAAGGGCAAGGTAGCACCGTATGTTGAATTGAAAATAAAATTGCTCCAAAAGGCCAAAATCCAATGACCAAAATGAAAAGAAAAGAATGGGTGCTACCAAATTAAGGTGTTACAAGTATGTTGAATGATAGAAATTAAAAAGGGAAAAGCTTGGGTTGTGTGAGGGAGAAACAAGGTGAAGTCAAAGTTAAAAAATGTGAGTGGTGCTCACAGTAATTAGAAAGAGCATTAGGGAGGTGTAGTCACTTGAGCCATATGACATCCTCACCTTAGCCTTAGACAACATAGTAACTCGTAAGTCCTTATGGTGAGTTGCATCATGCACTCGAATTGAAACATGAAGTCTCTATTTCAATTGATAGGAATGAATGAAACACGTTGTGTGGCAAATCTCGAGGCAAGCCTTGATGGTCCCTGCCAATGACTTGAGAGGCTTAATATCTTGTTTTGAATGACAAACTTCTCTTAATTTTGAATGAGAAATGAATTCCTTTTGAAAAGGTTTTGAAATGAGCAATTACCTTGATAATGTGGTGGTCCAAACTGAGATGAGCATTGTAGTTGAGTCTTTTTGTTTATTATTTTTCTTATTTTATTAGAATAGAGTAGTCTTTTCTGCCTTGATTGAGTTCTACAACATAATTCATTTCTTACCTTGTGAGTATCTTGATTGAGGATAAGTAATAGTTCAAGTTTGGGGGTTTGATAAGTCGATAATCTACCAACTTATTGAGCCTTTAACCATGAATTATTGATATGTTTTGATGATATTTAGAGGTTCTTATGACCTTTATTGATGTATATGCAGGTACTTGTGATCAAAGATAGAAAATGGACCCAAAAAGAGCTTAAAAGGAGTTGAAGTGTGATGTTATCAAACAAGACAAAGCTTATGCCGAAGGGTGCAGACCTCGTGCCACATGCATAGTCATTGGTGTGGCTCGCACCTCCCACCACATGAAGCCCAGAGTTAGCTGAAGGATCTGCTAAGGGGTGCGGTCACTGTGCAATGCGCACATTTCCTGGTGCAAACCGCACCCCACTTTGCATGGAGCTCCAAAGTCTCCTTGAGTCACTGGTCCACTGAAAAGAGTTGTGCAATGCGCACATCAAGACGTGCAAACCGCATGTTGCGCCACACACCTCCTGAAGGGCATTTTTGTCCATGTTTGTATGACTAATTGGGAAAATTCTAAAACCAATTTCAGGCACATTTTTTAGATAGTTTTGAACCATTTTTGAAATAGCTTTGAGTAGTGAGCAAGTTTTTCTCTCCAAGAAAGAAGATGAGGGTTTCATTCCAATTCCTTCTTCCTAACTCTTGGAATCATCATTCTTGTAAAAAATTAACTTGGATATTGAATATTTAGCTTGAATGAAAGGGAATTTGACATACCCATTTAGTATTGTTCTTTAATCCTCTAGCATGAGTAGCTAAACTTCTTGTCTAGGGATGTGTTGATAATGGGTGCTTGATAAATGGAAATGGGTGTTGCTAATTTGTGTTTATAATTGCTAATATGATATGGGTCTAGTGATTTCACCATATTTTAACTCTAAAATTGATGGTTGCAAACATTGATTTACCTCACTTTATTGTTCTCTTGCTTGCAAAAGGGGTTTACAATTTCAGATGTGAAATTGCTAGTGGGTACTTGGGATTCCACTTAGATTGAGACTAGAAATTGCTTAATTCGCCGGAAATACCCATTTAAGGGTCTATGCTAGAAATAGTGTGACCTCCCAAAGCATATGTTGGTTGGTTATTGCCTAAACAATGGTGTTTGAACAAAAAGCATTGGATATATGATTGTTTGATTGAGAGATTAACAAGAATGTCTAAAACCAATGATATCCATGTCGTTTAGTGAGAATTTGTATGAATGAGCAAGCACTCTAACCCATATTCGAGTCCCAATTGACACACATCCCTAGTCGTCCTCTCTTCTTGTTTACACCCACTTTTATTTTATTGTCTTACTTTGAATTGCAAATTGTGACAGATTTCCCAATTCCCCCTTCCTTTACTTTATTGTTTTCAAATAAACTACTCTCATTCTGAAGTCTTTTCTTTACAATCGACTTGGCTAGTCACCAATTCTCTGTGGGATCGACCTCAACTCTCATCGGGAATATATAAATGTGCTTATCTCTAACGATCGCTGATACCTCTATCTAGGAGAGTACACATGAGTGTTATCAGTAATGTTGATGGATTTATTTGAAAATATGAAAATGAGGGTGAATTTGAGACAAAGACTAAGTATCCACTATACTAAAGTGGAAAATATAGTTTGTGGGAATGAGACTTGAAAAGGCGATTGAAGTTGGAAGCAATAAAGTTGCCTATTTGCTAGAGCTATGTGTTTCACCTACTAGCGCAAACGTCCTACATGTTTTGACTTTCAACGTGGTTAAGCTATTTATTTTGACGTCCTAATTACTTTAGCTACATGAATAGAATCTTACAGTTAATGGACTTGATAAAGGAAGTATGGCCCAAAATTTAAAGGTTATAAGGCCCAAAACATTAGAAGTTATAAGGCCCAAAACAAAAGAAGTTATTAAGTAGGTGGATCACCTATTTTGACTCTTTTTAGGCCTAACTTGTTTTCTTAATAGAGTGGGCTGGAGCAAGGGTAAAGTATCAAAAAACATATGAAAATGGACAATATATACCCATATATTCAGCTATTTCTCCAGAAATTTCCACAAGATAAATAAGAACAAAATCTCTCTTTCTTTTAGCTTTTTTTGGCAGCCCTCTTTTCCCCCTTAGGGTTCTTGAGTTCTTCCTCTTGGTTCTCAAGCTTTAAGGTAAGTTTTTGGATGTACTTTATCATGGTTTTAATATAGAAAAGATAGTGGATTGAAGCTCCACACGTTTGTGAAGTTCGGGCAGCCTTTCTGAGAAAGAAGCTCCTTGGTAGCCCCTTGTTGTGTGATGTCATCTTAAAGTGTTTTCTTCTTGTTGTAAGGTACTCTTTTGGAGTAAAGTTTTTGGTGTTAAAAAATTCAAGATAAGATTTGAAATTTACATAAAAATTATGGTAAAATCCCTCCCATCTATCCCCTATTATATATGAGAAGAAAGAGGCAATTCTAGACGCAATTGTAGTATGAACTCGTGGGACGATATTCGAAAGCCGTGAGTTCAAGTTATTCTAACTTTGTTGGACTGTTTGGTGGATGTATTATATGTGTTGTTATTTGTATTGGTTAGATACCTCATATTTAGGGTTGGTTGTGTTGTTTTGGGATTGGAAGGGCATGGCGATATGCCGAGTTTATGACTATTGTACGGACATGTTTCCCGTTTAATTATAGCGGACTGTTTTGAGGGCCCCACATGGTTATTAGCTGCCATAAATATGTCTTATATGTGTCTAACATATGGTTGTAATAAGAGAAGGTAATTATAAATAATCATAAGTATAAAGATAGTCCAACGAGCAAGTTGGTCGCCTAATAGACGACATGTTGCTGAGATGTCTAGAATGTGTTTATGGGCTGTTTGTGATGGTTCTACCACTTGATGTTTATATAGTATCAGCTGGTAGGAAGGGGTACTATCCACTGAAGTTTTTCGAGCCCGTAATTGAGGTATGTAAAGTTAAAACCTCCTTCGCCCGAGGCACGACCCTACGTCACATGTTTCTCTACAAGGGTCTATATCGAGTATATGATTTATAGAGATTGGTATTCATTTTTTATGTACCCTATTCATCATAGTAATCACCCTGGACCATACGTTCAGAGTATTTGAGCTAATTGCTACGATTCATAGTGTTCACATAGTCATAAAAGCAATATATGTGCCTTCATTTGCATTTCGTAGAACTCACATAGTACATTTGTTATATGTCTCTATAGATTATTATCTTGTCATATCATATTCATTATTTATATAGTAAATACATGTCCTTATGATTCATTTGAAATAGAGCAAAGTTTACTTGTTGATTCACTTAATCATATATTAACATCGATCACTCAGAGTTCATAAATTATCATTCAGAGCTCGCTATTTGTACAGTTGATTTCATTTAAAATTAACTATTTAGAGGCCCTTGTGGAATCAATTATTAAAATATAAATTAAGTGATGGTGGGGGAAGGTCAGCAATATTATTTTAACCAAAGACCCTCAGAGTTGAACCTACGGGCGTACCAGCCTATTATGACTATATACCCTCAGAGTAGAGCCATATATGGCGTATCCGCCTGTGGGCTAACCCTCAGAGTTGAGCCTTGATGGAATACCATCAAATATCATTGACTATGAGAATTAACATTTTCATATGAGATTCAGAGATAAAAGAGTTCATATGCCTATCCAGTTGATATAAAGCCCTCGAGGCTCACATTCAGATGCTATCATTTATTCATTTGAAAGTACCTAAATTACTTGATTCCACAAAGAATTGTATCATTTTATCCCATATTAATAAAGAACCAAGAATACACTTGTATAATAATTTTAGAGTAATTTCATATGATTTATAGTTTCATAGGTTACTTCCTGGCAGAGATATATCTCAGTTGAGCACAATATTGATTCTTTCATTGTGCTATCTTACCTATACTTGTTATTCGGTCTGCCTTACATACCAACACATGTTATATATGTATTGACACCCCTATGAAATAGGGTGTTACATTCTTTTAAATGCAGAATCAGGTACACAGAGTTGCAGACCTCCTCAGTATGCATTATCGTGTATCAACAAAGCAATCGGTGAGCTCCATTTCTCCCTGGAGATAGTTTATAGATAGTTCTCTCTTTTGTTGTACATACTTTCATAGTATGGGTATAGCAGGGCCCTGTCCTAACCACTTGAGAATTTCATAGTTTCTTACTCTTTTAGAGGCTTAATGGACACTACAGTATGATCGTTTTGTATCAGTTGGTCATAGACCATTTTATATGCATGTATCATCCTTATTAGTTGTCTCTAGTACATGAATACTTGATATATCATCTGTCATAGGTTATCTGCATAGCATATATTTATACATGGTACTTGTATATCCCATCTATACATGGAGAGTGATATTTTTCCAGAAAAGTAACATTGTCTGTCGCTTTGTTCTTGAGCATGAAGAACAAAGCGACGGACAGAGACTCAATTGTCCATCGCTTTTCTAAAAAAATTAATTTATTTTTCCATAAAAGCAACGTTGTCCGTCACTTTTCTGCATTTTTTTGAAATGCAGAAACCTGCATTTTCAATATGCACCACCTGCTATTTATAAAATTAATTCAAATACAGCTCAAATCAATACTAATTGCTGGGACAATATTCCTTAAGATACTACAACATCAACAAGAAACTAAATATGAAGTAAAACATTTATTAAACACAAAAAGATCCACCAAAAGGACCTACAAAGTGTTTCAAAACTTAAAAGAAGTTCAAGATTATGAATAAAGTGAAAACATATGAATGCAAGTTAAAAGAAGTTGATTTAGGTTTTGTTTGAACTACAACAACATAGATATTTTTAAGTTGCAAAGTATTTGAAAAAAGAGTTAACATTGCCATCAACTTACCTCAATCAAATTCACAAGTTCCTTCTCATTAACAACTTTTCACAAGATTACACAACTTTCACATTATTCCAATAAATTACTCTCTAATTTTATCTCTTAGTACTTTAATTTCAACTCCAAATCCTCATTTTTCTAACAACAACACTTACATACACTCAAAATTTCACATAACTTAGCACAACTTTCATATTATTCCAACTAAACCAAAACACATTCACAAGAAAATTCACAAGTTACTTCTCATTCACAACTTTCAACAAGCTTACACAAATTTCTCATTATTTTAACTAAACTAAAAATTTATTAATCCGGATGAATTTTGAAAGTGTTTTTCTCCATGAAAAATCACCTAATACAATATCTTCACAAATTAGTCACTAATTTCACCTATTAATATTTCAATTTGAACTTTAGATCCTCATTTTTCTAACAATAACACTTACATACACTCAATTACTACATAACTCACACAACATTCACACTATTCCAACTGAATCAAAACACATTCACAAGTTACTTCTCATTCACAACTTTTCACAAGCTTACACGAATTTGTCTTTATTCTAACTAAACTAAAAATTTATCAATTCGGTATAATTTTTAAAGTATTTTTTCTCCATGAAAAGTCACTCAATACAATATCTTCACAAATTATACTACTTTCACCTCTTAATACTTCAATCTAAACTACAAATTCTATTTTCTAACAATAAAACTTACATACACTCAAATTACCACATAAGTCACACAACTTTCACACTATTCCAACTAAATCAAAACACATTCACAAGTTACTTCTCATTCATAACTTTTCACAAGCTTACACGAATTTCTCATTATTCTAACTAAACTAAAAATTTATCAATCCGGTTGAATTTTGAAAGTATTTTTTCTCCATAAAAAGTTGCCTAATACAATATCTTCACAAATTATACTACTTTCACCTCTTAATACTTCAATTTGAAATTCAAATCCTCATTTTTCTAACAATAACATTTACATATACTCAATTTTTTACATAACTTACTAGACTAACATAAACATAGGTTCACATGACTAACCTAATCTAAGGTTCACAAGACTAACCTAAACTAGCAAGCATTATTCAAGGTTCAAAAACTAACAATGTAATAAACTAACACTAACCTAAATTAATAACTAATAGCTTAAAAAATCAAAAAAAAAAAAAAAGGGGCAGCCCGGTGCACTAAAGCTCCCGCTATGCGCGGGGTCCGGGGAAGGGCCGGACCACAAGGGTCTATTGTACGCAGCCTCACCTTACATTTCTGCAAAGGGCTGTTTCCACGGCTTGAACCCGTGACCTCCTGGTCACATGGCAGCAACTTTACCAGTTACTCCAAGGCTCCCCTTCCGCTTAAAAAAAAATAAAAAAATAATAATAATCAAACATTAACCAAAAACTAAGATTCATATAACAATCAATTAAAGATTCAAAACTAACACTAACCTAAAGTGAAAACTAATACAAAAATATCTAACTTTAACCTAAATTCAAAATTAATAGCAAGCATTAACCTAAATTAAGGTTCACAAGACTAACCTAAACTAAGGGTCACAAGACTAACAAAAACTAGCAAGCATTATTCAAGGTTCACAAACTAACATTAATGTAATAAAATAACACTAACCTAAATTGATAACTAATAGCTTAAAAAAATTACACATTACCTAAATTCAAAACTAATAGAAAAAAAATAATTAAATATTAATCAAAAACTAAGGTTTATATAACAATCAATTAAAGATTCAAAACTAAGATTAATTACCTAAATTAAAAACTAATAGCAAGAAATCTAACTTTAACCTAAATTCAAAACTAACACTAACCTAAAGTTGAAAACTAATTCAATATAATAACCCAAAACCAATAATATAAACTAATAACATTAAAAGAACTTAACTTCAAAAAACTTACTTTCAAGAACCTAATTCAACTAATAATGTAATTGACAATTTAAATCACTAACCTGAAACATTCACAAATTCAAGAACCTAATTCAAGTTCAAAGTTTAAAAATTCAACCTAAATCAAATTCAAGTTCACAAATTCAAGAACCTAATTCAAGTTCAAAGTCCCAAATTCAACCTAAAATCACATTTAAGTTCACAAATTCAAGTTCATATATTCAACCTAAAATCAAATACACAAATTCTAAAATTAAAGATCTCAAATTCAACCTAAAATCAAATTTATGTTCACAAACTAACAATATTCATAACAATGTTCATAATTTGGCAAGAACTAATCTAATAAACTAAGATAGGAACCAAGAATTAAAGTATTGGAAAAAAATTCAAAATGGAAAAAACCCTAACCTCTACAATGGAGGAGGGCAGCGGTAGCGATGGAGGAAGATGGAGGAGGAGGTGATGGCAGTGAAGGAAAATGGAGTAGGAGGAGGAGGCGGCGGTGGAGGAAGATGGAGGCGGGGATGGTGGAGTTGCTATGGAGGAGGAGAAAAATGGAGAAGGAGAGAAGAGAAGAGAAGAAGAGAGAAATGGAGGAAAGAGCCGGTTGAGTCTATATCTTTTAAGAAAAGCGATGGACAGCGTCGCTTTATCTGTCGCTTTTCATCATTAATGATTGACCATCTTTGACCGAAAAGCGATGGACAAAGAGGCGATGTTTTTCCTTTTAAAAAAAATATAAATTAATAAATTAAAATTAAAAAAATGATGAACATCATCGTTATTTTAATGTTTTTTTTAAATTTTTTTAATAATTGCGATGTTATTTGTTGCTTTTATTAAAAAATAAATATAAATATATGTAAATAATATTGGTATAAAAATCTGCAAAAAAAATGATGGAAAAAGTGACGTTGTCAGTCACTTTTGCAAAAAAATAAATATAAATTAAAAAATAGGAAAAGCGACAAACAACATCATTTTTGCCGTTACTTTTTTCGAGCGATGTTGTCCATCGCTTTTTTGTCCGTCTCTTTTTAAGTTGTATTTAATAGTGATGGTTCCCGCTACAGCGATAGAGGTTCAGGATAGTGGGGCCGAGGGTATCAGCCACAGTAGCATCAGGGTCAGTCTACCCGGCCAGTTCAAGCATCGCTTTAGGCTTTAGGTGTGCTTCAATATGTGTAGGGTCAGAGTTGTCAACATGGTTACAGTGGTCAGCCTTCGAGGGGTTCAATTTCTGGGGCATCAGCTATGGTAGCCATATTGGTTCAACTAGTTCATCTCGATAGGGTGGGCTATCAGGACCTTGCCATGAGTGCGATATCATCGGTGCCAGAGGGTGCCCTCAGCAGGGTACAGTTCAGCTAGCAACTCACTCGTCTCATCCATTGAGAGCAGTGCAGCCACCAGTTACAGGAGGTGGTGTTCATGGTAGAGGTGTTGCCTAGTTTGGAAGGACAGGTGGTAGGGATGGCAATCGGTCTGGAGGGGGTCGGTGATTGTTTTATGTGGTCCCTAGTAGGCCGGAGGTAGAGGCCTCGGATGCAGTGATCACATGTATGATTTTTGTATGCCGCCAGTCAGCTTTAGTTTTGTTTGATCCTGATTCTACATATTTGTATGTTTTTGCCTACTTTGTTCCTTGTTTGGAGTTGGCTAGTGAGTCATTGTCTGTTCAGTATATGTTGTTACCCAGTAGTGGATCATGTTGTGAGATCCTTTTTGATTGATGTTGGTGACCTTGAGACCTGGGCTGACTTGATGATATTAGATATGTTAGATTTTAATGTGATTCTAGGCATGGAGTGGTTATCCCCTCACCGAGTGGTTTTGGATTGCTATGCCAAGACCATTACCATAGCCGTGCTTGGCTTATCCCCAGTTGTATGGCAAGATTTTGTTAGTCGTGCACTGTCTGGGATTATTTCTTGCCTTTGAGCTAGGAAGTTAATTTCTCGCTGGTGTTTGGCTTATCTAGCATATGTCCGAGATGCTAGCATCGACACTTCTTCTCTTGAGTTGGTTCCAGTGGTTAGAGACTTCTTAGATGTGTTTTTGACCAACCTACCATGCCTTCCACCTGAGCATGATATTAACTTTACTATTGAGTTAGAGCCGGGCACTAGGCCTATTTCTATTACTCTGTATCGTATGGCTCCAGCTGAGTTAAGGGAGCTTAAGGATCAGCTCCATGACTTGTTATCTAAGAGTTTCATAGTCCAAGTATGTCGCCTTAAGGTGCTCCAGTTCTATTTATGAAGAAGAAAGATGGGTCGATGCATATGTGTGTTGATTATCGGCAGCTGAATATGGTGACTGTAAAGAATAGGTATTCAATGCCATGCATAGATGACTTGTTTGATCAACTTCAGGGTTCTGCAGTGTTTTCTAAGATAGATTTGAGTTCAGGCTATCACCAGTTGAGGATTAGGGTAGAGGACATCCCTAAGACAGTATTCAGGATACGTTATAGCCATTATGAGTTCCTGGTGATGACTTTTGGGTTGACTAATGCCCTTGCAGCTTTCATGGAATTGATGCACAGGGTTATCAGACCATACTTGGACTTGTTTGTGATAGTATTCATCGATGACATATTGATATACTCGTGAAGTAGAGATGAGCATGAGCACCACTTGAGGGTTATACTCCAGTCTTTGAGAGATCATCGGCTTTATGCCAAGTTCTCAAAGTGCAAGTTTTGTCTTGAGTCAGTAGCATTTCTAGGACACGTGGTGTCTAAGGATGGGATTAGAGTGGACCCGAGGAAGATTTTAGTTGTTCGTGATTGGCCGAGGCCTACTACTCCTACCAAGGTTTGCAGCTTTGTTTGGTTCGCAGGATATTATAGGCGGTTCATTGAGGGGTTTTCTTCCATGGCAGCATCTTTGGCTTGGCTGACTAGGAAGGATGTTCCACTCAAGTAGTTGAATCAGTGCGAGGATGGTTTTCAGAGGCTTTAGTCCTTACAGACTTAAGCTCAAGTGTTGATATTGCCACTAGAGGGTCAGGGCTTCTCCGTGTATTATGATGCTTTGGTAGTTTGTCTTGGTTGTGTATTGATGCAGAAGGTTCGTGTGATAGCTTATGCATTGAGGTAGCTGAAGGTTCATGAGTACAACTACCCCACTCATGACTTAGGGTTGGCAGCGGTATTCTTCACGCTCAAGATTTAGACGCATTACTTATATGGTGTTCACTGTGAGATCTTCATCGATCACCGTAGTCTTCAGTACATCACAAGTTAGTGAGAGCTAAACTCTAGGTAGTAGAGATGGATTGATTTATTAAAGGACTGTGACTTCACTATTATGTACCACCCAGACAAGGCAAATATAGTAGCGGATACCTTGAGTCGAAAGGCAGAGAGTATGGGAAGCCTAGATTCTCTTTCAGTTTTAGAGTGGTCATTGGACTTGGACATCCAGTCCTTGGCTAACCATTTAGTTATACTTGACTTTTTAGATCCTAGCAGAGTTCATGATGGTATTGAGGTCCGTTCTACTTTGGTTGATCAGATTCTAAGTCATCAATTTGACGATTAGCGGTTATGTGATATTCGTGATCAGGTTGTTCTGGGTGAGGCCAGCCGAGCTACTTTAGATTCTGATGGTGTTCTGAGGTTTGATAATCACCTTTGTGTTTTGAGATTTGGGGATTTGATTCAGTTGATTCTTCGTGAGGCACATTATTCTAGATACTCCATCCTTCCTGGCGCAGCTAAGATGTACGGAGATTTGCGGCAGCTTTACTGGTGGAGTGGTATGAAGTGAGACATAACAGAGTTTGTATCTCAATGCTTGAATTGTCAGAAGGTTAAGTTTGAGCACATGAGACTTGGTGGATTGATGGAGAGACTTCCCATTCAAGAGTGGAAGTAGGAAGGGATCACTATGGACTTCATATTTTGGTTGCCACGTACTTCTAGGGGCTTGACTCTATTTTGGTGATTGTTGATAGGCTAACTAAGTATGCACACTTCTTACCTGTTCATTCTTCCGATAGTGCGGAGAGGTTGGCTCAGATTTATCTCCTTGAGGTGGTTTATTTGCATGGGGTCCCAACTTCTATCATTTCAGACCGTGTCACTCAGGTAATATCTCAATTTTAGAGGACTATTCAGCAAGAGTTGGGTACAGAGGTTCAGCTTAGTGCCGCATTCCACCCTCAGATAGATGTCCAGTCCGAAAGGACTATCCAGGTCCTGGAGGACATGTTATGGGCCTGTATTCTTGACTTTGGGGGTTCATGGGATCAGTATGTTCCATTAGTAGAGTTTGCATATAATAATAGTTATCATTTGAGCATTGGCATGACACTTTTTGACGCATTGTATGGTAGAATTTGTAGATTAGTTTGATGGTTTAGAGTCTAGGTCGCAGAGTACAGATTTGCTTCGTGATTCCTTAGATAGAGTCCCGGTGATTGAGAAAAGATTTTGGGCAGCCTAGACTAGGCAGAAGAGATACGCATATCATAGACTTCGTGCCTTAGAGTTTAGTGTTGGTGACTTGGTAGGCGAGGCAAGCTTAGCCCCAGGTTTATTGGGTCGTTTGAGATTCTTCAGAGGGTTGGTAGTATTTCTTATCAGTTAGCCTTGCCTTCGATGTTTTCAGCTATGCACCTAGTCTTCTATGTATCTGTTGCGATGTTATGTTTCGGATGAGTCGCATGTGTTGCAGTGGGATTCAGTATAGTTGGATGAGTGTTTGTCATTTATTGAGGAGCCGGTTGCAATTCTAGCCAGAGATGTCAGGAGATTGAGGTCTAGAGATATTCCAGTAGTTAAGGTTCGGTGGAGGCACCATCCAGTCGAGGTGGCTACCTGGGAGACCGAGAGAGAGATGCAGGCTCAGTATCCGCAGTTATTTGAACCTTCAGGTACTCCCTTGTTCTTGTCTTTCGAGGATGAAAGTCCTTTTTAATAGTGGATGATGTAATGACCCTGTAACACCCCGTGCACGTATCCAGCTATCTAAGTTAAAATCTCAGAAAATTTCCATGTTTCTAGGGATGATGACTTAGATGACAGTTCATGGTTTGGAACCATGGGCGATCATGTGTGCACGTCGTCTAAGTCTCAGAGGATCCCTAAGTTAGTCCTAGAAATGATGGGTCGAGAAACGGTCCGTCCTTCAAGATGACGGACTGTCGTTCCCTAATACCCTGATGCTCGTCCTTCGAAGTTCAGAAGTTCCTCTTCCAGTACCCAGGATCGACGTGTTGAAGGATGGCCCATCCTTCTGGACGACGGGTCTGTCGTTTCACCCGTTATACCTAAGATCCAATAGCCCCTTTTTAAGTGCCCAGAAATGACGGCTCACAGGATGGTCCATCGACCAAACCGTGGTCACTGAAGGTTGACTGTTTTCCAGCCTTTTCTTATTTAATTCCCAGGGACATTTTGGTCATTTTCCACCCTATTATGTATTAAGTGAAGTCATTTTGACTACCTTTAGAAGGGTCTTCACCCATATTACCCTAAGTCCCTCTTAAGTTCATCATTATTCACTCAAAGAGGAAAATTGCTCTCAAGCTCAAGTCTCTAAGCTCCAAGTCAAGTCTCCAAGCTCTAAGCTCCTAGTAACTCCTACGTTATGACTAGAGGATTTCAGACATAATTTGTATTCGAGTTCCGTTTATAGATATTGTATGTTATGTGTCTCTTAGACCGTTATTAATGTTTCCTTATTGGATTTTTGTATTATTCTTCCGCTTATATTTTGTTATGCTTGAGAATTCTATGAACAAGGGTTAGCTTGGCATCCTTGTGGTCCCGAGTCCCGTGTTACATCTAGGGGGTAACCTTGGGGCGTGACAAACTTTGTATCAGAGCCTCAGATTCAAGAGTCTTAGGATGTCTGAAAGACGCATCGAGTAGAGTCCTTCTCTGTGTGTGAAGTGCGTCACACATATGAAGAGGAAGCTATGAAGTGTCTTAGAAAAAAACTTCACTTCTTTCATGATCACATCATGCAATAGAGCTTAAGTCTAATATCCTCCAATCCTAATCTTATGCGTTTCAGATTATGCCTCCTCGACGTGCTATGCCTCCCCGAGCCGCTCGAAATATCACTCCTCAAGTTTTGGTTCCCGATGTCATGAATGATAAGTTTAGGAATGCTATTCACCTATTAGCTCAGACTTTGGAAAATCAATAGGCTTTTGCCCCCGCTCTTCCTCAAGGTGAGGTAGCGGCCCGAGTTCGTGACTTTATCCGTATGAACCCACCGGAGTTTAGGGGTTCAAAAGTGGGAGAGGACCCACTCAACTTTGTTGATAAAGTGAAGAAGATCTTTGAGATGATGCAAGTAGTGGGTGTTGATTTTGTTGATCTTGTATTCTATCAACTCATGGATGTGGCTCATATTTGGTTCACGTAATGGAAGGAGGCTAGAGTGAGGGATGCGATCCCAATGACTTGGGAGTGTTTTGACAGAGCCTTTCTTGATAGGTTCTTTCCCCGTAAGTTGAGGCAAGCGAAGGTGGAAGAATTTGTGAACTTGAGGCAAGGTTCGATATCGGTGCAAGAGTATAGTTTGAAGTTCACTCAATTGTCTAGATATGCCCCCTCCATGGTAGCGGACCCGCATGATCAAATGAGCAAGTTCATCTATGATGTTTCTGATATAGTGAAGAAGGAGTGTATGGCTGCCTTGTTGTTGAGTGACATGAACATCTCTCGTCTCATGACTCATACCCATCAGATTGAGAGTGGTAAGCTTAAGGATATGGCTAGGAATAACAAGAGGGTTAGATTCGAGGGATTAGGTTTTTGTCATCACAGGTTCAGAGGTGGACATCGCTCTTCTTTCTAGAAGAAGTCATAAGGTCTGGTTCACTCTTCTGCTAGTGTTCCTACCCAGGCTCAGAAGCCTCGACATGATCAGGGTGGTAGAGGGTATGGTTCTTATTCCCAGTCTCAGGGTAGTGTTACTAAGGGACCCTCCTACCCATCTTGTGCTAAGTGTGGGAAGAATCATGTTGGCGAGTGTTTGGCCGGTTCAGGTGGTTACTTTGGTTGTGGTCAGACTGGGCATCATGTCAAACTTTTGTTTCACGAATTCTTTCTGTATTCGCGATTATCTTCAGAAAGTATATATGTACTCATTATGTACAAGTCGGAGGTTATGTTTGCAGTTTGCACTGTCTTCTACCCTCTTTCATGACACTGTGAAAGAGAGATTTGTTGGTTACAATATCATAGTTTCTTGAACTGTTTATCACTTATCAGTGCCTATTTCTATTGATTTGTGGCTATAGTTTCTCAAAATCTAGTAAAGAGTGAACTTCAACATACTAAGCTCATCATAAGTTCAAATTCATACAATTAGTCCCATAATAATGGTGAACAATTCAAATACATAAAATAAGGTACTAATATAAGCAAACATACAATCATCAGAGATTACTTCGTAGGTTCTAGACCCCAAATTTCTTTGTAAAATTCTCAAAGTGCTTGGTGGAGATTTTACCTGCATTAAAAGATAACACGAATAATCATCTAGGAGGTGGTAGGACCTAATCTACCCTAGCAGCTTCAGGTGGTAGACCATCCTCGCATGGCACAGCTTCTAGTTCTGGTTGTCAGTGCCAGAACCGTCTTTATGCTATGTCCTCCCGTCATCCACCAGGAGTGTTCACCAGATGTGGTTACCGGTATGTTAAAAGTCTTCTCTCTTGATGTGTATGCCTTATTGGATCCCAGTGCATCCTTATCTTTTATAACCCCTTATGTAGCTTGTAAGTTTGAGATACATCCTGAATTGCTTTTCGAACCCTTTCATGTTTCTACTCTTGTTGGTGAGTCAGTCCTGGCCGAAAAAGTCTATCGAAATTGCCCTATCTCAGTCCTTCATAGATTCACTTCAGCAGATTTAGTAGAGTTGGAGATGACAGATTTTGATGTCATTCTCGGTATGGATTGGTTGTATGCATGTTATGCCTCAGTTGATTGTCGTACTCATGTGGTTAGTTTCAAGCTTCCTAATGAACCTGTCCTAGAATGGCAAGAAAATTCCTCTTCTTCGAAGGGTCGTTTCATATCTTATCTTAAGGCTAGGAAGATGATTTCTAAGGGTTATGTCTATCATATAGTTTGAGTTATGGACACGAAGTCCGAGACCCCGACTATTCAGTTTGTTCCTATTGTGAATGAATTCCTAGAAGTGTTCCCCGATGATTTGCCCGAAGTCCCTCCCGAGCGGGAAATTGACTTTGGGATAGATCTTCTTCCGGATACGAATCCTATCTCTATTTCTCCCTATAGAATGGCCCCCACGGAACTCAAGGAGTTGAAAGACCAGCTGAAAGACTTGTTTGATAAGGGTTTCATCAGGCCTAGTATTTCACCTTGGGGTGCCCTAGTTTTGTTTGTTCAAGAGAAAGATGGTTCTCTTAGAATGTGTATTGACTACCGCCAATTGAACAAGGTCACAATCAAGAATAAGTATCCTATTCCTAGGATTGATGACTTGTTCGATCATCTTCAGGGTGCTAGTTTCTTCTCCAAAATTGACCTAGATTCGGTTATCATCAGCTTTGGGTTCGGGAATGTGATATCCAGAAGACAACCTTTAGGACTCAGTATGGTCATTATGAGTTTGTTGTTATGTCTTTTGTTCTAACAAATGCTCCTGCAGCTTTTATGGATTTGATAAACCGTGTGTTCAAATAGTATTTAGATATGTTTGTGATTGTCTTCATTGATGATATCCTCATCTACTCTCGGAGTGAGGACGAGAGTAGATGAGGAGCATGCAGATCACTTGAGGGTTGTGTTGCAAACTCTCAAGGATAGACAGTTGTTTGCTAAGTTTAGCAAGTGCGAGTCTTGGATGCAGTCTGTTGCTTTTCTAGGTCATATTGTGACTAGTGATGGTATCCAGGTTGATTCTCAAAATATAGAGGTGGTAAAGAACTTTCCTAGACCTACTTCTGTGTCTGATATTAGGAGCTTCTTCGGTTGGCTGGTTATTATAGGAGATTTGTGAAAGGGTTTTCCTCCCTTGCTTCCCCTTTGACCCGATTGACTCAGAAAAAGGTTAAGTTTCAGTGGTCCGACTCTTATGAGAAAAGTTTTCAGGAATTGAAGACTCGATTGACTATAGCTCCAGTATTGTCTCTATTCGAGGGCCTTGATGATTTTGTTGTGTATTGTGATGCCTCCAGAATTGGTTTGGGTTGTGTTTTGATGCAATGGGGCAAGATGATTTCTTATGCCTCGAGACAGCTTAAGATGCATGAGAAGAACTACCCTACTCATGATTTTGAGCTAGCAGACATGGTTTTTGCTTTGAAGATTTGGAGGCACTACTTGTATGGTATGCATGTGGATGTTTTCACCGATCATAAGAGTCTTCAATATGTGTTCACTCAAAAGGAATTGAATTTGCAACAAAGGAAATGGCTTGAGCTCCTTAAGGATTATGATATGAGTGTGCTTTACCATTCGGGTAAGGCCAATGTTGTGGCGGATGATTTTAGTAGGTTGTCCATGGGAAGTGTAACTTCTATTGAAGATGGAAAGAAGGAATTTGATAAAGAAGTTCATAGGCTTGCTCGGTTGGGAGTTCTCCTTATGGACTCGACCGAAGGTGGTGTGATTGTAACTAATGGTGCCGAATCATCCTTGGTGGCTAAGGTGAAAACCAAGCAAGATCAAGATCCCGTTCTACTTCATCTTAAGGGTGCAGTTCGTCAGCAAAGGGTGGAGCTTTTCTCCCAAGGGGGAGATGGTGTGCTTCGTTATCAAGGTCGCTTATGTGTGCCAGATATTCATGGGTTGAGACAACAGATTTTGTCCGAGGCTCACAGTTCTTGATACTCCATTCATCCGGGTGCCACTAAGATGTACTGTGACCTACGGGAAGTCTTTTGGTGGAATGGTATGAAGAAGGACATAGCCGAGTTTGTGGCTAAGTGTCCCAACTGTCAACAGGTAAAGGTGAAACATCAAAGGCCAGGTGGTATGCTTCAGGATATTGACCTTCCCACTTTGAAATGGTAAGCAATCAATATGGACTTTATTGCGAGTTTGCCTCGTACTCGAAGGCAACATGATTCTATTTGGGTGATCCTTGACCGGATGACCAAGTCATCCCATTTCTTGGTTGTTAAGACTACAGTTACAGCGGATGATTATGCCAGACTCTACATTCGGGAGATAGTCCTGTTGCATAGTGTTCCTTTGTCTAGCATTTCTTATAGGGGTCCTCAGTTTACATCTCAGTTTTGGAGATCGTTTCATAAGGGTCTTAGTACTAAGGTGAAGCTTAGCACAAGTTTTTACCCTTAGATGGATGGCCAGGCCGAGCATACTATTCATACTTTGGAGGATATGTTGAGGGCTTGTGTTATTGACTTCAAAGGAAATTGGGATAATCACTTACCTCTTATCGAGTTTGACTACAACAATAGTTTCCACTCTAGCATCCAGATGGCTCTATATGAGGTACTTTATGGCCGGAGGTGTAGATCTTGTATTGGTTAGTTCAAGGTTAGTGAGGCAGCCTTGATTGGTCAAGAATTGGTGCATGAGACCGTGGAGAAAGTTCAACTTATTCGGGGAAGGTTGAAGACCACTCAAAGTCGACAGAAGTCTTATGCGGATGTGAGGAGAAGGGAGTTAGAATTTGAAGTTGATGATTGGGTTGTCCTTAAGGTGTCACCTATGAAGGGTGTGATGAGGTTTGGCAAGAAAGGAAAACTTACTCCTCATTTTGTAGGTCCTTATCGGATTTTGAGGAGAGTTGGTAGTGTTGCTTAACGAGTTAGAGTTGCCAACGGAGTTGGAAGTGGTTCATCCAGTTTTCCATGTTTCCTTGTTGAAGAAATATGTTGGCGATCCGAGCTTGATAATTCCTTTGGAAGAGGTAGGTGTGAAGGATAGTCTCACCTATGAGGAGGTTCCCGTGGAGATCCTTGATCGCCAGATTCGGAAGTTGCGAAACAAAGAAGTTGCATCGGTAAAAGTCCTTTGGAGGAATCAGATTGTTGAGGGTGCTACTTGGGAAGAGGAAGAGGCCATGAAGGCCAAATATCCTTATCTCTTTCCGTCCGATTCAGTTCCATCTTGAGGTACTAGTTTCCTCCTTAATATGTCCCTCTGATTCTACTATGTCAGTTCCTATCATGATTTTATCATGCATCCATGTTTTACGAAGTTAGTTTATCATGTTTTCAAGTTGAAAAGTTATGGTTTCATGATTACCCCTTGATTTATATGTTTTGATGTTTGGTTGGGCGATTTTCCCCTTAGTTCCCTTGTCTAGCCTTCATTCGAGGATGAATGATCCCAAGGAGGGGATATTGTAACACCCCATGCACGTATCCAGCTATCTAAGTTAAAATCTTAAAAAATTTCCATGTTTCCAGGGATGACGACACGATGGTTCATGGTTTGGAACCACGATCCGTCCTGTGCGCACATCGTCCAAGTCTCAGAGGATCCCTAAGTTGGTCCCAGAAATGATGGGTCGAGGAACGGTCCGTCCTTCAGGATGACAGACCGTCGTTCCCAACTACCTTGATGCTCGTCCTTCGAAGTTCAGAAGTTCCTCTTCCAGTACCCCGGATCGACGGGTTGAAGGATGCCCATCCTGGACGACGGGTCGATCGTTCCACCCCTTATCCCTAAGATCCAGCAGCCCCTTTTTAAGTGCCCAGAAACAACGGCTCCCAAGACGGTCTGTCTTCTCGAAGTATGGATCGTCGACCAAACCGTAGTCACTGAAGGTTGACTATTTTCCAGCCTTTTCTTATTTAATTCCCAGGGACATTTTGGTCATTTTCCAACCTATTATGTATTAAGTAAAGTCGTTTTGACTACTTTTAGAAGGGTTTTAACCCATAATACCCTAAGTCCCTCTTAAGTTCATCATTCTTCACTCAAAGAGGAAAATTGCTCTCAAGCTTAAGTCTCCAAGCTCCGAGTCAAGTCTCCTAATTCTTTTCCAATCAAGTGGGTAATCTTCCACCAAGGTATGTGAGTTTTTAACAAAGGGTTCATTTCACCCTTGTGACCATAATCCCCAATTCTTATGTTGAATTATGAAGATATGAAATTAGGGTTTTGATCGAAAAGTTAGAGAAAGTTTATGAAATCAGTTTCTATGTTTAAATTCATGGTTTCTTCTTGATTACTCATGATTTAAGTATGATTCTCTTATTGTTTTTAAAAGCCAAAGCATGAAAGTTGATTTATAGCATGAAACTATGAAATTGCACATTTTCAAGAGAAACTTGGCATGATTAGATCTCATGGCCTTTATGTATTTATGAAATTGCATACCTAATTCTTCAAGTATGAATTTAGAAAGAAAAGCATGTTTTTGAATTATGGCTATGCTAAGCTTATGAACTATGATATGAAAGTTGCATAATACCCGATATGTTTTCATGCTTTATGTATCAGATTTGGCATGAGAGTATGCCCTTATGAATAAGATTTGGCATGAGAGTATGCCCCTACGAACAAGATTTGGCATGAGAGTATGCCTTCATGATTATGAGCTATATGTATGCATTTTTTGGGAGTAGTATTTAGCACCGAGAGGACGGGGTCAGAGTACCCTTAGTCCCATAAACTACGTTGCCAGCGTAGGTCATGATATGATATGATATGTGCCTTAAAGACTTATGAGAGTGGATCCACGTCTTTATGTATGGTGTCCTTGCCTTAGCGGGGCATAGGACAGCTTTGCCAACTAGGGTTATATAGTTTGATATGGTGGCTTTTTCCTTGGCAGTATTCAGAGTCAGCTTTACTAACTGGGGTTATACAGTTAGATTCCATGTAGCTCACGTGGTCTCATGTCGGTTATAAGAAACTCCCGTATGTTATGTTTTCAAGTTTTCTAAGCTTTATGAACCTTCTTATGAAACATCATCTTGAAGTTGGCTTTTGCCTTATGATTTAGCTTTTCATTTTGATATCATTTCATGATACTCTACTACGTATGAATTATGTTTAAGTACCCTTTTAAATCATGTTTTCCTTACTTATGCATCGCTCACATACTTAGTACATTCCATACTACTAACGCATATTACGCTGCATCTTGTATGATGCAGACTCAGGTACCCCTTCTCAGCTTCGTTGCCAGAGTCTCAGGCCACTTCCGTAGTCAGTTGTGGTGAGTCCTCATGGTTTGAGGACTAGTTATGATTTTCCTTATGTTAGCTTTACTTTTATACTCCAAGTTCGAGGCCACGTCAGTCATTCTTGCATTTTTGCTTTCTTTGTACTGTTAGATCTTACTCGCAGTAGCCCCAAGTCATTTATGACTTGCTAGGACTGATGGTTCAGTGCCAAGGCCATTCATTTGGTCTTTATGGTTATTTCCCTGTTTTAGAGCTTAAACTTAGAAAATCATTGACTTCAGTCAACATTCTTAGTTAACGTGCTCAGAATCAAATTCTTACAGTTTTGTTAGCTCTGGAATGTGAATTTTGGTCTGGTTGGATCTTTAGTCGGGGCCTGGGAACTTTCGGTAGGATTTCTATCTTATTTTCGTGTTTTCAGGCTAGTTGGAATCAAAAGTTTGACTTTGGTCAACTTTTGATGATCGGAGCGTCCGATTCAAAATTTGACGATTCCATCAGCTTTAGAATGTCAAGTTTAGGTTAGGTAGGTGGTTGGTTCGAGTCCTGGGTGAGTCGAGATCATTTTTGGTGTTTGGTTGGAGATTGCAAGTGTTGACTTGGGTCAACATTACTTTGAATGACCTCGTATGGAAGTTTTGTCGATTCTATTGAATCTGGACCGTTGTTTCCACCCTAGTTGCATGTTTGGTTTGTGTGTATCGGGTTTCGATCATGCACGAAATCCCCGAGAGTGTTTAAAAAAATTCAGATTTTCTACAGCAGAGCAGTGCTCAGCATAATCGCGCTAGAGCACCGGTATCAGTGTTGTTGGCACTTCCCCTCTTCAGCGCCAATAGCACCGGGGCAACGCGATCGTGCAGGAGCCCTGTTCCTCCTTCAGTGCGATCGCACCATTAGCGCCAGTCTACAACTTAGAATATATATATAGCCTTCTCCTCAAATTTTCAGCAAACTTCTTCATTGCTTTCTCACTCTAAAACAATCCCCCTCACTTGAAACTTGTCCCAAATCAGTTCCTAGCTTTGGGAATTCATAAATTGGATGACTTTCTCATTTTCCCTCTTCGTTTGGTAAGTCTTCTTCCCCAATTCCTTCACTTCCATGCCTAAAACCTCCATCGAGGCTTCTATTCTAGCTTGGGTTTCTTGCTTAGGGTTGTAGCTGCTGGTTGGGTTGCTTGTTCATGGTTGCACGTGTTTCATCTCTAGACCATGCCCCCTTGCTTCGTGGTAAGTAATTCTCTATTTTTATTCCAGATTTTTGCAAACTTTTCGCATGATTCCCTCTTCTTCTCCAGGCTGCTTTAGGCCTTTTCTTTACTCAATTTTCACTCAATTTTGGAGCATGTGTCCCTGGAGAGGTTGGGAACCTCGTAGTAATTTTCCTTTTTGGTTTAGGGTTGTAGGGCCCGTGAGCTCGCGTTTGACTTGAATTTTGATCCAGCTAACCTTTTAGCAATATGGGTGTCGTTAGCTTCATTTTAATGAGTAGATTATGTTCTTGATAGTGTGATTGCTTTTTAGGACTTCTCAAAGAAGTTTGAGCTTGGAAAATGTTGTTCCATAAGCTTGTCATCATACGACAGGTAGGTTATGGTTTTCTCTACATAAACTCTATGTATATAGGCTATAAATGTACTATTTAGCATCCTTGGGTTGGGTTTATTAGTTTGGCACCCCAGACCTTGTCCACTTTCTTTCTGCCTGTATCATTTTACACGTTCATTGTAGTATTCGTATTGGTTTTGTAGTACCACCCCTTGTGGCCTCGTGTAGCTTTGTATTTGCCTTTGAACCATAGATGGTGGGTTATTTTAGAATATCCACGAGTCCCGGATATCAAATTGTGATTTTAGGCTGGTTATCTATGTTGTAGAGCTGATTGAGGATGTGCATGGCCGATAGGTTAATTTTGAGTCATTGGGATAATGATTATGTTTGAGCATGCCATTATCATACATATAAAGGGTTTTCTGCATTATTTACTACTACTTAGGCAGTGGGCCTATCTATCACAATTTTCTAAACCTTGCATGGCCCTGAGGGTCCATTTTCAGTATAAATGATTATAAAAGGATTTGAAACTGATTTTTTATGGATCTTCTTGGAGTAAAAGAGATACTATGATGGTTTTATCACCGGTTTTTCACACATATACTGGACTCAGCTGAACCATAGTGCTAGATATATTTACTACTGATTTGAGATGATACTAGACTCGGTTGAGATGAATGCTAGACTTGTTTTACTACTTATTTAGATTAGGTTATGCTCCGAGTACTCTTTATTATGGTTTTGAGACTTGACTTACTGATTTAGACCTGGATAGACACCAGGCACTCATTTTGAGATTTTGATTACTGCTTTAGACTCGGATACACTCTGGGCGATTATATTTGAGATTTTGAGATTTAGTATGTGGTTGAGGACCTCCATGGACCTTGCCGATCCGAAACAGCAGCCACGTGCTGCGAGTGCCTGAGGAGGGTTATATGGTGTAGTTTAGACATACGGGTGAGTCCTTCTATGGATCTATCACGACCCAAAACCGTACCATGATGGCGCCTACATAACCCCCCGGTAGGCAAGACAAATCCAACGATGCGGAAGAAAATAAAGCAGTTAAAGTAAGGAAAGACAGAAGACATGAATGAAAGGACAGGTCCAATAGCATATATACATACCATCGTAAAATATATACATAAGAAGGCCCTAAAGTGACCAACGAGACAGAACAGACTCAAGAACCAACTCGGACCTGGTGTCACTAGTACAAGAGCGACTAAGAAAGGAGTGGCTATACAACAGACTTTGTCTATTCAAAATACAAAAATATAGACAGAATATACAAGATGAAAAGCATGTAAAGTCTCCAAAAGCATCGGGAGCTCACCGCGATCCAAACTACAATAGGCCTCGAATGACAGGAAGGTTAATGAGGGTGGTTTGTACTAGGTGCTGCATCAGAAAAAGATGTAGAGTGTAGTATGAGTACCAAGACAACGGGTACTCAGTAGGCATCATAGGCTGACCGAGCGCAGATAGATAATATGTAGAATAAATTACAAGAAAGTACACAAAATACAGGGATCCACCTAATTCTAGTTATAAAACCGAAAAAAAACAATTGAACAAACAAGAGGGCAACAATAATAAAATCAATACACGCAACCGACAATCCAAGTACACTCAAGTCAATGCAATGCTATGACATATGATGTGATGTATGAATGCATAATAGTATAAACCCAGAATACCGCATTGGGCACCCGGAATACCACATCGGACTATGCATATATATGTATGCATGCATATAGGAAGTAAAAACCCGGAATAACGTATTGGGGGGTCCGAAATACTGTATCGGACTATAAGTGTATATATGTATGAAAATAAGAGCCAGAATAATGCATCGGGTGTCCGGAATACCGCATCGGACTATGAGTGTATATATTTGAAAATAGCAGAGAAAAGGTCTGGGTATATATAACACCCCGTACCTTTCAAAACCTATGTGACTAAGTAAATATCGACGAAGGTATTTGAGCTCGAGATTGTGAAGGGGTACTTTGGCCTAGAATTTGAAATGGTCAAATGTATATAAGTGTTAAGTTAAATTATAAGGAGGAGGGTTTTGAAAATGAGATAAAACAAGTGAGGTACTTGCTCGACTTATCTAAGCTCCTAGGTGACAAGTAGGTGCATCACCTACCTACGCTAACGAACTAAGTTCCGAGGGCCGATTACGGGCAGCAACACCATGGATTATTATACCTAATGGTAGCCCAAATGAAGCTTAAAGTTGGACCATCAAAGCCCAACCAAATCTGGCCCAAACAACTACAAAAAGTAGCCACCAATATTGACCACATTTTTGACCCAAGAGAGGCCCAAAATCAGCCCCAAAACTTAACCCTTTTGAGGCCCAAGCAAAGGGTAATTTTGGCCCAAGTTTCTTGACCCATTTTGGCCCAAATATACTCAAAAAAAGTCGGCCAAAAAGGTCCCTTTATATAGGCCATTTGCTGATCCATGTTGATCACAAAAAAAGCTGGAAAATTCTCTCTTATTTCATTTCCTTTTTGGCAGCCCTTCTCTCCCTTTAGGGTTCTAAGAAGACCAAGATTAATTGAAGATTAAGGTGAGTTAAACAACTTGTTATCTTGATATTAATCTACTACATATAGCTAGGATATCCTATGGTAAGAAAGACATGAACTATGGCAGCCCTTTCTTATGATTTAACACATGGAAATTGTGTAACAATTAAGAGATTTCTTCTTCTCTTGTTGGTGTATGTGTAGGGGGTACTTAAGCTTTTAAAGCATCAATAAAAAGAGGATAAAAGCACACCTTCAAGTGTGGTAAGTACTCTGCCCATAATAATATTTTTGGATTGAAGTTCGGATGGACAATTGTTGTTGAATTGTTGTTAAGAACTCACGGGACGGCGATCGGAAGCCGTGAGTTCAATGTGTTGCTATTGTATTTCGGTATGGTGGGTTGTGTAGGGGATGTTTGATGTGTTTTGTATTATGGGAGGCAGTAGGTTGGTGTGTGTGTGATGTATATTGGATAAGGGGAGGAAGGTGTGACGATACACCTTTAATTAATGCAAAATACGTAAATCTGCCCGGAAAATGTTTAGCTATTGTTTTGGGAGTGTTGCAGCAGGTTTAAGAGCTAATATTAGCTTCATTATACCCTTGTGTTGTAGATTAACTTAATAAGGGAAAGTCCAAGTTGTGGTAAGCGCAATCTTCGGAAGGAACGAGGTATGTTAAGGCTTCTTTATTCCTTATCGACATGAATCTAGAAATAGAACGCTAAATTTCCGAAAGAAGGAGTTTGAGTATTTGGTTGTAAGAGAGCTGATTTGGTAACTCAACAAGTCTTAAGGAACTAATTTATACATTATGGTGATTCAAGTCGCCTTCTTATAAAAATCTGATTTTTTTTGCACGAAATGTAAGTTATCCTTTTGTCAAGTTTCTTCTTTGTATTGTGATCTCTAATCAAGCTTTAGAAAGTATACAATGAAAGTTAGAAAGTCAAATCCCCATGTATATGTGTTTGGTATGTTGATTCCAACACCTAGTAAGCCAAGGCTAAAGAAGTTATCTAAATGAACCTTCATAAATAACAAGAATAGCTTTGAAGGTCAATCTAGTAATACACTTATTATGTGTGGTTTGCGTGTTAGTGTGCACCGAGGTGCTACTGCCATATTGGGGCTATTATATACATAGTGTGCACCGAGGTGCTACTGCCATATTGAGGCCATTATACACATAGTGTGCACCGAGGTGCTACTGCCATGTTGAGGCCATTATATACATAGTGTGCGCCGAGGCGCTACTGCCATATTGAGGCTATTAAAGATAGGGTGCGCCGAGGCGCTGTTGTGGTTCAGTGTGGGTTATAAAGAGTGAGTTGCAGCGTGAGTTAATGCATGTGTTGTGTTCTAAAAAGAATAAAGGAGAAATAGCTTAACGAGTCTTACCAATTATAGTTTACAAGTTTCATATTTTATCTTGTTCAGATTTACTACTTGCGCCTTGCTTTTATGCTTCTACCTTACATGCCAGTACATTATTATCGTACTGACGCCCCATTGCCTGGGGGCGCTGCATTCATGCCTGCAGGTCCAGACAGAAACCCAGATAGACCTCTTCAGTAGGAGTTGCGGAGTTCAGCCATTTGGTAAGCTCCATTCTTCCTGGAGCTGACGAGTCAGAGGTCTAGCTTATATTTTGACCAGGTTATGTATATGTACAGCTTATGGGTAGTCCAGGGCCCTGTCCTGGATATGAGATATGTTACTTACTCCTAGAGGCTTGTAGACGTGTATATGTACATCAGTGTTGGGTATGGCCTTGTCGGCCTTGTTATTAGTTATCTACTATGATAATAGCCTTGTCGGCCTTGAGTTGCTTAACTACTATTGAGCTCTCAGTGTTTCCAATTGTAATTCTTAGAGACCTTGTCGGTCTCAGACCCCCAGCAGGTTCAACAGAGATACACTCTATTTTGGCACCCTCGGCCTTTTGGGGCTCCGGGTGTCGGTCATGCCTCCCATGGTTTGGGGCGTGACAGTATATCCCTTGGACCGGCATAAAAGTAGAACTTTTCATTTCCTTTTCAAAATCAGTAGTAAACCCAGTATAACTCTTCAAACATCCAAAAACCCAGTAACCATAATAAATCCCCAATTTTTCAACCAAGAGCCCCGAGAACCTTTCTTTTCCATATCAATAGTATGCAATGCAGTATGAGCATGAAATATACAAAATCAGAGAAAGTAGCACACCACAAGGCACAATAGGGCAAAATACCCTCCAAACCAAGAGAACTGGCGTGGAAATGCCGTCCAAATCCAAGCTATGGCCTCGGGCCCACAGTTACACGCAACTAACAATTAAAGCGGAAATAGCAGAAAATAATAATGGAGACCACTACGAGCATCTAATCTACCTCTAAAATATCCTAAAAGCATACTAAGGATTCTATGCTAGGTATAACCATACAACAGTCTCCTAGACTAAGGATAGCATGAATAGTTCTAATATATGATCCGAAATGGCCAAAATAAAATAAGTCACAAGATTTAAGCCTAATACTACCTATAGTCCAACCTAACATTCCAGTAACATATAATATATAAAATCTAACTAAACTCAGTCTAGAAAGTAGAACGTAACCTACCTCGGGGTCGAACTACAAGAACGAACCATCACTTGTGTTCCTTCCCCTTCCGAACAGCCTCAGAAAGATGCCATGCTATCAAGAACATAATCTAGGTGTCAAGAGGAGAAGAACGACACCCATATTGCTATACGGAAAATCAGGCCGAAAATTGGGTGGAAAAATGACCCTCGGGCCTCGCGCAGTGAAACATAAAATAAAATTTGCCATTATGTCCGCGGTGGATTTAGGAACCCATGCTCAAAATTTGAGCGCAAACGGAGTTCGTTTCAGTGCTCAAAACAGCTCCGAAGTACTACTAATTCATGAGATAAAAGTGGAGAATTGCGATTTTCAAGGGCGGAAATGTACCAATTTGGAAGCAAGAATCGACCATGGACTAGAACTATAGCTACCACGGACAAACAAGCTCACCAACGTAGCTTTAACCAAAGAAAAACCAAGCTTGTAAGAGCTTCCACAATGGAGGTTTTTAAGCTTGAAGAGAAGGATACGACTTGAAGAAGAAGAGGCTTACAAACGATAAAGGAGAGAGATTAACGATAATTTGGAGATTTCCCACGAGCCCACACTATTCTTGAGTAATTAGAGTTGAGGAAAATGAATTTGGCGTTGAAACAAGTGAAAGAAATGAGCTAAAAATCGTGAAAAACAAGATTTTAAAAGGGTTGGCCGCAGGCTGGCGCCGTTGGCGCTAAAGGCCCTAGCGCGCGTGCGCAATCGCGCTGGCAGGCGCTGATGGCGTTGAAGGCCTGGCCTGCAACAAAAACTAGCAGTTTTCCAAACTTCTCTGGGACATTCTGGATACGACCGGAACTCGATTCTCACAAACCAATAGAGCTATTTGAGTGAAAATGACATTCCGGACTCAATGGAATCAACGAATTTACCAACGGAGATCCTTTTAAGAAAAATTGGGACCCATGCCCAAAACTAACTCGAAACTCAATACCGCAAAATAATTCTGGAAGCCCCAGGACCCAAACCAAAGGTTCCTCTAGCCCAAAGTCGACATTTTGGAGCTAATAGCGCTGACATAATTTCCATCCGACGCCGTCTTCTCCGAATGTTGACCAAAGTCAACCCTACCAGCCAACTTGGCTTGAAAACACAGAAAGCAACACAAAATCAAATCGAAAGCACTCAGACCAAACCAATGATCTTACCAGACCAAAATCCCCGTTCTGGAGTCAACAGAACTGTTGGAATTTGATTTTGAGCACGTTTACCAAGAAAGTTGATTGAAGTCAAAGATTTTCTAAGTTCAAATTCTAAAACAGGGAAATGGTCATAACGACCTAACGAACAGCTCGGGCACCGAACCATCAGTCCCGACAAGTCATAAATGACCTGTAGCCACTAAGGAAAAGCTCAAAACACAGGAAAAGCATGAAAAATAGGAAAATAACTGAGAGGGTCATTACAACACAACCCTCCCGATCATTACAAGATCCTACCTACTGGGCCTATCAGCACCGGAGGAGGTACATACAAACTACTATCACACCCGGTTTTACCATATCGCATCATATCATTCATTCGTGTTCTATTCCACCTTTGTTTGCTATTTTTAGAGTGTACGCTCTGGTAGTATGGGATGGCGGGGAGTTTGTTTTTACTTTTATGTGTTGCTTGGGTGTATGGGCGCCCGTTGAGATTGTAGGTAGATTCGTTATGCGATCTTATGGTAGTATTCGTTCATATTAAAGTTACTTTTGGGTTATTGTCTGATTATTCGTATTTGAGAGTTGTGTTATTAGCATGATTTAGTTAGTAGTATTATTTCAAGCATGAGTACGTCTTACCTACTTTTCCTTCCTTCCCTATTTACTTGAGGTTACCGGTATACTTCCATTCCTCTTAAATTCTCTCTTTATATATTGTTGTTGCAAAGATCCCAGGTGCATTCTCCTTTCCTTCACCTGTGTTCTTTGATATATATATATATATATATATATATATATATATATATATCTTGTGGCTAGCCTTGTATGGTTGTTTTTGTCCTTGTATTCCATCCGTGCTAGCTTCCGTGTACTTCTCTGTTTGTTTATGTGGCTACTTTCTTTCATATCTACTTTATTTTGCTTTTATATATTATATGCGCTTAGTCGGCCTATGATGCCTACTGGGTACACGTTGCTTTGCAATTAGTGCTCATACTACACTTCTGCATCTTTCTGGTGCAAATTATAGTGTGAGATCTCTCCATTGATAGTGCGCAGACTCATGCAGCTTTCCAGACATACGAGACTGAGGGTGAGCTCCTGGCGACCGGAGCTTAGCTTTTATCTCTTCTTTTGTACTGTGTACACTTTTGTTATTCAGAGACAGTTGTATATACTCTTTTATACCCTTTCGTACTCTGTATATGCAGTAGTGGCTTCTGTACTGTGATACCATATCGTGGGATGGTTTAGCTTTCTTTATATATATTCCAGTTTTTATATTTCTTTACTCTTTTCTTTTGCTTCCGTTTATATATTTCTTCTTCCGCGTGCTTATTTAGATAGTAGTCCATTACTAACCATTCTGGGCTATATGAATTGGTACTCTACAAGGGGTTGTAGGTGCCATCATGACCTGAGAAATCAGATCGTGGCATAAAGTTTAATTGATAATTAAAATATATATTTTTCTTTTTTAAAGATTCAAGGTTTTTGGACTCGATGAACAGGAAAAGAAAAAAAACTTAAAAATTAAGTTCAAAATATCCATATAAAGATATAGGTAAAGTCTAAATTCAATTAAGTTTAGTTTTATTTGGTTATTCATTAGATGGCATATTAATTTTCATACTCAAAATAGCAACGTAGATTAACTCTTTATTAGATAAAATCATATTTCAATCAATTTTGCTATGTTATTATTTAAACTTTTTAAAAATTATTCATCTATAATCTGATAATTTTGAAAAGAAAAAAGAAAATTAATCTCATAAAGAAATTAAAAAGAGAGAGATAACATATTATCGAGGAATATTATGATTACAAAGCAAAATTAAAGAGGGTTGTCTCTGAAATTATCCCAAACATTAAAAGATACTTTTTTGACAGTGATAATACAATATAATTAAATTAAGTATGACTTTTTAAAAAATTTAAATTGAAAGATTATTTTGAATTTTAACATAAAATATACAAATTATATTTTCATATCTTAACAGGTTAAATATATAAATATAGAAATCATTTACGATATTGAAAATTGTTTTTTGATATCATAATTTTAAATTTATTTTATAATATGTTAATGTTTGATAGTTAAGTTTTGGTAGAGTTGATGATAACGCTCAAACTACACCTCAATTTAAGAAGCATACGCGATCGTTGTCAAATATATAACCCAACAAGGTTGGGATCGAATCCCACAGAGAATATGGTGATGATTAAGACTTTAGTGAATTAGTTGACTATTCGTCAATCGTTTCCAGTAAATAAAGGGGGGGTTTGTGTAACAAATCGTAAACAAAATAAACAATTAACTTATGGAAAAATCAGTAGGAGAGAATGAACTAGGGGTGTGTTCACCATGGCGTTGTAACAATGTCGATTTTAGGCTTAATTGGGTTCTTCCTATATGCTTGTCACGATGTGATTGCGTCAATTGTATCGTCTAAACGTCTCTCGACCAAATAAACAAATTTCCTTTTCTATTCTTTCGACCTCGAAAAGATGTGTTTTTTAGCTTAGCAATCCTAACATCAAGTAGAGTAATCCAGTTACGGCATTATTCTTTAAGACGAGAGTGTGTAGTCTCGAATCCTTGTTGTTAATCAAGTTTTCCCAGTTTAAATCTCTTTACTCAAGCAAACTAAACCTAGGCATGTTCTAATGTTTGCAACCACTAGAAAACGTGACATAAAGTATGATTAACAACGTGACAATACATATATCGAACCCAACGCTACCCGGAATCTATATTGCTACGTTTGCCGCCATGGCTCCCGCAACCCTAGTTGCGGGAGTTTTAGTTACTCATGCTATAAAGAAAAGAGAAGAGAATTGAATTCATAATAAGGAGAAGAAGTTCTTACAATATAATGAAAACCACTCTTCAATCTCCAAGAACAAGAGAAACCAAGAACTCAAGAACGAATCAAGAACACAATTGTTAATTCAAGAAACATGTTCTTGCTCTCGAAAACTAACTAAAAACGTGTTTGAAATAATGGGAGAGTAATAATTAACATAACCCTAACATAGGGTATTTATAGGAGTAGTAGAAACCAAATCCAAAACGGGCTAGGAATCCCCAAAACGCGGGGTGCCGCCTGAGGCTACTGCCTTAACTTGACGGCCAGGCTGACGGACCGTCAAGGCAGTGACGGACGTTCGCCTGGACCGTCACTGCTATGGGCAGTGTGCCGCCTGATGATCTGCCTTGGCTGTGACGGTCCCAGTGATGGGTCGTCAGCCTTGTGACGGGCCGTCACTCAGGCCGTCACTCTTAGGCAGAATGTTGTTTTTCGCGTATTTTCTTCCGTTTCCGTGTTTGCTTCCATTTCCTACAAATACAACATAAAAACATCAAAAAAAACAATGGTTGCTTGAAAACGTACGATTGTTCTTAGTAAAAAGGAGTCGAAAGTGACGTAATTTGGTGTCACATCAACACCCTCAACTTAAAACGTTCGTTTGTCCTCAAGCAACATGACATAAAACAATAATACGACTCAACTAAGAACACAAACTCGTGTCTCATAGCAACTCGGCGGGTGTTTTCAGTTAAAACTTAGTCAATTAAATCATGCTCCCTTAATGTAACACACGAATGTATGAAACACTAACTTGCAAGGATCCAACATGTCATGTCCGATATGATAGAATATTATGCATACACATACGCAGCTATTTCCTTAACAATCAAATAGACAATATATACATCTTGGTGCCCTCACCACAAAGAAATCCCACACACAAGATTTTGGGACTAGGTAAGCGCTCACACTCACAAACGATTTTCAAACCAATGCACTATGCGATACCATAGGCTTGCCCTTACTATTCTATTTCGGTTCTTCAGAAAGCTACTCAGGATCACTACAGGACTTGTTTCGGCTTGTAATGAGGCTTCGGGTGCAGGTAGGATACATTTAGGGGTTAGTGACTAAGCCCTCCTTGGGACCATTTACATCTTATCACCACATAACTTCACTTTATCCATCCTTATTCACCTTTTTATTTCCTTGATTCTAGATACAGGTGCGGTCTCTTTATTGACAATTCTTTTTGTTTCTTTTTCAATCTTTTTCATCTTTCTTTATTTTTCTTTTCTTTTCTTAGGCGCACACCCGGATTTTCATTCTATTCAACAACAATCATCTCCATCCTCTTTTTCTTCTCCTTTACCACTGTAGTAGCCACCCTCAACTTAGGCTGATTGCTTACGTCAAGGTGCACAATGTCCATTGGTAGGACCAGGGCCAAAACAGGGCATTCAAAGTTAAAACAGGCAATTGGTGAACAGGTTATGAAAGAACATTGTCAATTTATGCGCTCGAATAGGGTCAAGGGATTCTTTGATATTTGGACAGCGTCATATAGGCCTAACGTGGACTGCATCAAAAAGGGCCCTGCGATCCTTTCCTAAGCAACCAACTTCTAAACTTAATCAAAATAGACCGGGGCAAGTTGCTAGTGCTATGCACAAGAAAGAATTTAAACAATTAATCTCACACACTCTTTCAGGTGCACCAAGAAACTAATCGCTACCAACTATCAAACAGCTCCGCTCGGCTTAAGCATACTCATTCTAATCATATTCACACAATGACATTCAAGGATCCAGACAGTCAATCGTTTCAACATAAGCTCAAAACCATAAAATTTTTAAAGGGGCTTCGTTTGCTAAGAAATCGCATGCTTTGCTATAGAAAAAAAAAATTTTTAAAAAAAAATTTAAAACAACAACCTAAACATGCCGGTTCTACTAGATAGCACACCGTAGGGAAAAGAAATCGGCAACAAAAACCCTTGGTGGTGACTCACAGGTTTCCCAACACCCTCAACTTAGACTTATGCATTGTCCCCAATGCATATATATGAAAGCTAAAAACTGTGAGAATAAAGGAATACCTGTGAAGTCGATATGACTCAAATTTCGGAATGATGTTGGAGACCGCCAGGGTCTCCAAAACAAGAGAACTCAATGGAGTGTTTGCACGCGCTGCTGATTCGATGTTGCTGTCCAATTTCTTCTTTTGTTGGCTCCGCAGCTAGTCGTGACCGCTTCTTCGCTCTTTCTTTGCAGATTCTCTTGCGGTGTTTTCGCTTTCTTGATTTAATCTCACCGCCTTCCTCTACATGTTTATGCTCTCGCACCATACTTCTTACCACAGCTAGAGTCTCGACCAAACTCTTCTCCTCAAGGTGCACATCCGCAGGGGCTTCCTCAATAGCATTGATGACCGCGACCACTCTCATGTCACTTGGTCGCTTCATCAGTTTGGTCACATCGAACTTGACCATTTCATTGTTCAATCGGAAGGTCAGTTCGTTTTTCTCCATGTCAACCAAAACTCTCGCCGTAGCTAACAATGGTCGTCCCAAGATTATGGGAACTTCGAAGTCCACTTCACAATCCAAAATTACAAAGTCAGCTGGGAAGATAAGCTTACCAATCTTTACTAGCACATCAGACAATACTCCAACAGGTCGTTTTATCGAACGGTCAGCCATCATCACTCTCATGGACGTTGGTTTAGGAGGTCCCAAACCCAACTTGTCATACACTGCTAGCGGCATCAAATTGATACTAGCCCCAAGATCACACATAGCTCTTCCGAAGTTGAGCTTCCCGATAGTACATGGAACAGTGAACGCACCTGGATCTCCTTTCTTTTCCACTAATGATCTAGAGGAAATAGCGCTGCAGTGATGGAGGTTGTCTTCCGGCTCAAAGCTTACCGTCCGCTTCTTTGTAATCAAGTCCTTCATGAACTTGCCATAACCGGGCATTTGTTCTAGAGCTTCCACCAAAGGTATGTTTATTGAAATCTCTTTCAACATGGTCACGAAGTTCAGGAACTTACCATCGTCAGCTTTCTTTTTCAAACGCTGTGGGAACGGAGGTGGTGGTCGAGGCATCATCGTTGGGAGCTTTTCAGCTTCCTTGCATTTATTTGCGGGCTTTGGAGTTTCCTCCTCTACCGCCTCTTCATCATCCGCACTATCACCTTGAGCCTGAATTACCGGATGTGATTCCGGTAATAATTTTCCGCTTCTAGTGGTGATCGCCATGCAGCTTGCGTCATTTTTCGGTTGGGTGGTGTCGCTCGGCAAAGTACCCGGTTTCCTTGGGTTTAGAGATGCCGAGATGTGACCCACTTGCTGCTCTAGTTGCTTGATAGCGGTTGAGTGTGACTCCACTACCAGACTCAATGATGATAACTCATTACGCATTGCCTTTCCCCCAGAGTCAGTCGATTCCACCTTAAGCAGCATCTTCGCCATCATGTTCTCAAGTTTGGACGTTTCAGCTTCGCTGCCAGTTTTGTCCCGATTGCTAGGTGGTATATACAACCCACCTCTATCGGTGTTATTCCTCCAGCTTCCTTGGTCGCGATTTTTGTAGCCACCATTCTCATAGTGGTTTGGATAGTTCCGACCTTGGTTTCCTTGGCCATTGGCCTGGAAACCCCCCACATAATTTGCATCCTCAGTCTCTATACCTTGGGATCCAACTGCGTTTTTAGATGCGCCATGTCTTGGTCGCGTTCCTCCTCTCTTCTGCGCTGCTCCGCTGACATACCAACTGTATAGGTGCTAGCTGCAACCTCTGAATCTCGTGTGTGCCAGACCCTGTTGGTCTTGGTGAGCCTGTCTAGAATAGCTGTGGCGTCGGCAAAAGTGCGACCCATAAACGCTCCACCTGCTGCGTTATCCAATGTCGGCTTGGTAGCCGAATGTAGTGCCCGGTAGAATGTCTGCATCAAGAATTCGTTGTTCAGCTGATGGTTGGGGCACTGTGTCAGTTTCTTCTTAAATCGCAACCAAGTCTCGTGCAGTGCTTCGTGCGGTTGCTGCCTGAAGTTGCTAATCTCGTCCCTCAACTGTATCATCCAAGAGGGAGGAAAGAACCTTTCTAGGAAAGCTCCTCTCAACTCTCCCCACGTTGCGATAGAGTCGGGGGTCAATTCTGTCAACCACAACGCTGCCTCATCAGACAGAGACAACGGAAACAATCTGAGCCTGATCGCTGTCTGACTCACTCCTGGCAGTTCGAACGATTTGCAGATCCCCACAAAATTCATCAAGTGCTGGTTTGG
>QJPP01007059.1:0-22641 GCA_003996215.1 Jaltomata sinuosa | reverse complement strand
GTTTAAATTTTAAACTCTAAAAGTTTAAAACTTTAAATTTCAAATTTTAAACTCTTAAAATCCTTTTTAAACTTTTAAGTCTTAACTCTTAAGTCTTAAGTTAATAACTTACTTATTTAAGTTTGAATCTTTTTAAACTATATCAAACTTTCATTTGTTAAACAACTTTTTTAAATTTGAAATTGTAACTTAAGTTTGAAACATTTAAAAATTGAAATATATAAAAAAGACTTGTATTAAATTGAAGACAATAATTAAAAAAATTTAGGGCGAATAGCCTATAATTTTATTCATAAAAATTAAATAATACAATTTGTATTACAAAATATTAGAAGAGAACCTAATCTACGCAGCCACCTTCTAGGAAGGGTTCTGTTTGAATTAGGCCTCGAACTATCATACTAATATTTGAATCCTTGAAAATAGTCTTTCCGTAGAGTTTCTAAGAATTCCCTCGTAACATTTTCTGGAAGTGGTTGTTGTGCTTGATCCTCCAATGCATCCATGCCGTCTTCACTAGAATTTACCAAAATATTATCTATATCATATTCAAATTGGACAGGTAAACTAGGACGCCTATAATTCCTTCGCTCGGCATTGATCCAATCTCTAAACAATACCGATATCTCCAAGCTGTCCGATGCTAATGAATACCTATGCTCCCCAATTTGATATCTTGCTGCACTAAAAGCGCCCTCCGAAGCTACTGAAGATGCTTAATAGCTAGCAAATCTCGAACCACCGGTTGAAGTTTTGGAAATGACTTGCGCGAGTCTTCCACCATTCCAAAAGTTGAGGTTTGCCTTGTGCATCCTTAATGCTTTCCATTCCCTGATTAAGATATTCATCAAAATCATTCCTTTCATTAGAAGTAAGACCAAGATAATTTTCCATCATATCATCAATATCATCTTCATTTGAATATCTACGACCTAAACTTGAAGGTTCTACACTTATGTACTTCACATTTTTCTACTAGAATTATACAGACTCATACAATTTTCTAGCTCAGATTTTATTTGCTATCTTTAACATCGGAAATAGGTATGTGTCCTCTTTCGGCAACTTCGTCACCTTGGATACCTTTGTTTCAAATATAATCTCTAAAATATCTAAATTACAATATATTCTTCAAGCCATTTCGTGATGCACCTCTTTTCTTTGTTAGTTGGGTTTTAATGAAACAAGCAGTTAAATTAAATTTGAGGAATAGAATAAAATTTTTTTTCTAAATTTTTTAATTCCATTGCATTAATAGAATCTGCTTAAACCGTGGATATTTTGTATGAGAAATTTATCAGAAATAGCACATAGTATTTGGTTAAAACTGAAACAAATAGTTGGATAAGTAAAGTCCAGATATCTTGTTTTGTAGCCTAATAAAAAACTTTTAAAAATTCTTTAAGTCAGTATACTTTCCTTTCCATTCGTGTTCACTGAATTCTATAAATCATATCTGAAATTGTAGCATTCCAAACCATTTGTAAAGGGCTTTCTAATTCATAAGGCACTTTAAGCATTTCATATAAGAATTCCATCTAGATAGCACAGTTTTTGGAGATTTTTCTAGGGGGAAGTTCTAATTCACGACACCGATTTTCAAACTCTACACGCCTAGACTTTACTTGACATTTAAAAATAAAATGGCATGCAGCTTCACATTTTATACAACCATTATTATACATTGCTACACCATCTCTAACAATTAAATTATATATGTGTGCAGCACACCTAATATGAAAACCGTCAATATAAATAGGGCAAATTATCGGTTTTAGTTTATCAACAACATTTGTATTATTAGAAGCATTATCAAGGGTGACACTAATTACTTTATTACAAATTCCATAAAATTCTAAAACATCTACAATAGTTTGAGCTATGTAACTACCGGTTTTCAGCATTTCACAACATTTATAACCTAAAATTCTTTTTTGCATGTTCCAATTCTCATCAATCCAATGACCAGTAATAGTGAAATAATCGTTACCATTAGGACTACGACCCATATCAGAAGTGATAGCCATTCTACAAGTATTATAGTTAAATAAACAACGAAGATATTGTACATGTTGTCCTTGATAATCAAAAATAGCTTTTTTAATAGTATTTCTTGAAAAACCTGTGAAAGAAGGATTATACACTATTTGAATATAATGAACAAAACCGGAATTTTCAGCAAAACTAAAAGGCAAGCCACAAAGAACAATCATTTTAGCTAATTCTTCAAGATCTCTTTCTCTACTATAACTACGATGTGTACTAGGGCCAGAAACATTAGAAGGGTTTAACTGTGATTGGATCATGTTAGAGGCCCCTACTCCTACAGATGGATCGGGAAGGGGAGTACCATATTTTTTTGCATCGGCTATAGCCTGAGCTTGCAAAAATTCATTTTTACAACATCCCATTAAATGATTTCTTAAATGTCCCGTCCCACCCGACTTTCCCGAAGTTCTATGATTCAAAACATGTTTACATACTTTACAAATAGCTTGAGTTTTATCATCACTTTGAATCATAAATTGCCACACAACAGATTTTTTAGGACGTTCAGCCTTTGGCTTAGCCCTAGTAGGATGTACAGGGGGAGGGGGAGTGGGAGCGGGAGCAGGAGTGGGACTAGTAGCCGTAGGCGGCTCTGTTTCATCATCATCATAAGTATCATTACCATCATATTCATTATCATATTCTACTTCTTCATCTAGCTCTTCATTAAAATTACCAAACCTTGTCTGTAAAAATTCATGATCTAATTGAATATTTCTATCAATATTAAAAGGAGTTTCATCAACATGTGTAAAATCATCCGTATTTATTCTTAATTGAGGTTGTTGTCTAGTGTTAGATTTGGATTTAGAAGAACTACCGACTTTAGTTTTCCCGGTTAGTGCATTACCTACCCTACCAAAAAATGAACTTTTACCCTTGCCAACATTTTTATCACCGGATTTCATTGTAAAATATTAAAAGTAAGCAAATAAATAAATACAAAAATTAAATGCAAAAAAATAAACAAGTAAAGAGATGAAAGTTGGAACGAATGTACCAAACGTCTGCGTAAAAACAGACGTGTATAACCAAAAGCCGAAATTGATAGATGAAACTTGAAGCTTGAAAATTGCTCCAAAATAATCCAACAAATAAAATTAACAATTTAATAGAGACTATTAGAGAATAGAGAGTAGAAGAGTAGAAGAGTAGAAGATTGAGAGTTGAGAGAGTAGATGAAGAAGAAGAAATTTTGTGTAATAAATAATGAAGGGGTGGGGGGTTTTTATAGTTAAAATTTAGGACTAAAATGTATTTTTAAAAACTTTGGGGTATTAAAAAAAGTTTGGGGGGTAGGGGGGTGTTTTGGGGGGGGTGTTTGGCTGTTATAGCCGTTGGGGGGGCCCCACTGGCCGTTGCCAACGGCTACCCAACGGCAACTTAAAAAAAAAAAAAAAAAAAAAAAATTTGAAAACCAACCGGATCGAACCGGACCGGACCGGACCGGTACCGGGACGGACCGGACCGGGACGATCCGGTAACCAACCCCCTTCCGTCCCGTTACCCCTTCCGTCCCCCCCTCAACCGGACGGAACCGGAGTACACCGGACCGGAACCGGACCGGTAAATGAACCGGGACGGTCCGGAACCGGTACCGGTACCTCCCGGTTCCGTTGCCACCCTTAATTGGCGTGCTGAAGGACTTGTGAAACAGACAGAGATGAAGAGTGTGGAAGAAGTGATGGAGGTTTATTTGAATAATTTAATTTCCAGTAGCTTGGTAATTCTTTTCAACGAGATAGGTGATGACCCGACTTGCCAACTTCATGATCTTGTGCATGATTTTTGTTTTAAAAAGGCAAGAGAGGAACAGTTTTTTGACTCTATTAGTCCAAGTGCTTCATCTTCTTCTTCAGATTTGATGCCACGTATAGTGAAGATTGAGTGTAACAACGAGTTCTTTGGGCTTAACGATTTTGTTCTGTTCAGTTCAAATAAGCAACGGCATTCTGGTAAACACCTCTATTCTTTGACGATATTGGGAGACGAGCTGGACGATAATCTTTCTGATATATGTCACGTAAGAGACTTGAGGCTTCTTAGAGTGCTGTACCTGCATCCCTCTTTTATCATGGTGAAAGATTCTTTGCTGAATGAAATATGCATGTTGAATCATTTGAGGTTCTTATTCATTGGGACAGAAGTTAAATCTCTGCCTTTGTCTTTCTCAAACCTCTGGAATCTAGAAAAGCTGTTGGTGGAAAACAGAGGATCAACCTTGGTTCTGTTACCGAGAATTTGGGATCTTGTAAAGTTGCGAGTGTTGGCCATTTATCGTTCTTCTTTCTTTGATATGGATACAGATGAACCAATACTGATGGCAGAGGACACAAAGTTTGAGAAATTGAGATATTTAGGGAAACTCGTGCTTTCCTATTCGAAAGATACAGAGCATATTTTCAAAAGATTTCCCAATCTTCAACAACTTTTTTGTGTTCTCAAGGAATCATGGGATTATTCAACAGAGAGATATTGGTTCCCAAAATTGGATTTCCTAACTGAACTAGAACTCCTCGATGTAAAATTTGAAAGTGACAGTGGGCCCTCTGTAGGGACAAATTGGTCGTGGGATTTTCACTTTCCTTCGAATTTGAAAAAATTGCAGTTGTGTGACTTTCCTCTGACATCAGATTCACTATCAACAATAGCGAGACTGCCCAACCTTGAAGAGTTGATTCTTATTATAGCAATCATCCAGGGGGAAGAATGGAACATGGGGGAGGAAGACACCTTTGAGAAACTCAAATATTTGTATTTGTATGAAGTGACTGTTACTAAGTGGGAGGTTGAAGAGGAATCCTTTCCCGTGCTTGAGAAATTAGTACTGCGAGGATGTCATAAGCTTGAGGAGATTCCGTCTAGTTTCGGGGATATTTATTCATTGAAAATTATCCAACTTGTAAAGAGCCCTCAACTTGAAGATTCAGCTCTGAAGATTAAGCAATATGTTGAAGATATAACGGGAGAAGACAAGCTTCAGATCCTTGGCCGGAATAATATCCCATTATTTAAGTAGCTCTTGAGCACCACCGGAACAGGTTCTTCTTTATTCTTTTTCTGTTTAGAAACCAAATTGCATGGTTATAATGATTTTCTGCTCTTCTGCACTTCTCTTGTTCCTTCGTCAAAGTTGATGCCACAAGGCCTCCATTATTAGAAGTGTTGAATCTGTCCGGGGTAATGGAGGTTCTAAGAATATCAACTTTCCTGTAGGTTAATCACTTATATCTTCTAACCGTGGCTTCTTGTCTGCAGGTGGCACCTTAATGAAGAAAAGTTTGTTTACAAATACAACTTTGTTATTTTGTTTCCAAGTTTGTTATCTAATTAGCTGTGAAGCAACAGACAAGAAGCTCATTAGGGATGCAGCAACTTTTTCTCAGATACACATCATGGAAACTATCAACCTAGAGGGATTCCATCACAAAGTTTAATGCAGGAAGGTTCGGATGGAGATGAAGAATCTGTTGCTCGGAGTTATTCAAGTGTTCAGAGTAGCGCGGATATATCACCCTGGCATCTGCCTAATTCATCCAAGAGGAATCCAGTATCCGCTTTACGTGCAAGTGTATTGATCCTCGCACCTGTAATTGCAAGTTACGCATGAGGTATGATGTATTGAGGTGATCATGAGACACACCGATGTCAAGTATAAGTTTCTACTTGGTTATACCGCGCGCAAAGTTTAAATGTATAAATGACTTTTTGAGAGGATAATTTAGTTTGGTATTTTGAACATTATTCTTGTACACCAAAGCACTATTTCTATCACTGCTTTCTTTACTTTTTTACATTATAGACTTTTTTGGCAGAAAAAAAAAAGAGCAGATACATTGATTCATGCCTTTGCTTTTCTTACACAATAGTAGAGTAGCATAGCAGTATTTTGTTACTTTCTGTCAAGAGGCATCTCTTATTCTATCCTACAATTTTCTTGTAGACCTACTTATAAACTGTCCACAGAGATGGATCCAGGATTTGAAGTTTATATTCCTACAACAACATCAAGTTAATACGATAGTAATTGATTTCACAATCACATGTTTATAGTTATCCAGACGACATCTTTATACATAAAACGGAGCAGGATAAAAGCTATTGGATTCACGTGAATTCATAGATTACGCTGTAGAGTTGACTTTGGCTGTCCAAACCTCCTGTGTCTGAAGTCCCATCTTATGTGGTCAAAGCACGATCGTTTAACCTCGATCGGGGTATTGATTCAAACGAAGCTCTAATACCACTATGTCACAAACCCACCAAACTTTAATCACAAAAGCTAGGTCGCGAAGTGAAAAGGTTGTATTAGACCGAAATCCATCTCCTCGAACATTCGACCAACTTATGCCGAAAATAAAAGTTTGTTCATCAAACTGACTCGTAGTAGAACACTAAAATACCTTCTTCTAAAAGCTCAACAAATGGGATTCCATTTGCAACATGTTGCAAGGTAATGAAATGCACTTGAGATGTACTCAAATGAATGACTTGGTTCACATTAATCTTCAAAGAGAATTAACAACTAAAGTTCAACAATACATGACCAGAAGTACATTACAACACCATTTCACCAGAAGAACAAGTCACTACAGAAAGTTAACTGATACATAATGATACAAAATAGGATACACGGTTGAACATGACCCCCCCTCCCACCCGAAAATACAATAGTAGTCCTTACTGATACAGCACAACACGAAGAGTTTGAACTCTTTATTTGTAACTAATCGCTGTGAAGTCACTCAACAAAGGGTAAGATTGATGGCTCACGAGCTTCAACCCTACCAGAACCAGCACTGCAACTACACAAGGAGAAAGATTTGCATAGAACTAATACCTGAAGTCTTTTCTAAGCAGAAGCCAGAGAGCAATTCCCGTTGCTATATGGAGTCAATGCTGCATCTTCATCAATTATCCAAACAGAACCAGGAGTGTCGAACCTCCGTCCTGACACTGTCCTGTATATGTAAAGTTTCTCAACAGGGCAACTTTCTGGTCTCGTATCCGGATGACCCCTCTGGTCTATAACTTCAACTTCTGAGCTAGCAGCTTACATGTTTCAAAACTTACAGAACAATTAGGCATCCAAAGGGATCGCATTGTCTCCAGCTTTGCAGCATTAGCCAACAGAGCCTCATCGCCAAAGGGGCACAAGTATAAAAGTGACTGAAGCTTAGGGCAGCCCACTGAGACAGCTACAAGGCCTTGCTCTGCCAAGGTTACATTCGGTCCTGGAGCAAATGGATCAGAAGGAAACACCCTAAGCTCTTGAAGTTCCTTACAGGAGTTGGCAATCTCCTCAAGACAGCTATCTTCAACGTACGTAATCTAGCACCTGCAGTCACATCCATTCCAAGTGACTTAAAAGTGTAAGCTGGAGAACCAGTTAGGCAGTGAAATACATCAGAGCCATTAGACAAGAAGAGCTTAAAAACTTATGGAAGCATCTAACTCAGAGAGATAAACATGTGAATTGTCAAAGTGTAAAAAAAAAAAGACGACAGCCTGATAAACATGGAAGCATATCGAAAACACGCAATTTATACAAAAGTAAAACACAAGCTAGAACCTACCCACAATCGCTGCAAATTGTGACAGTCACTGATGAGCTTGCCAAGATCAGGTATTTGAACGGTGGCGTAGCTTAAATTCAAAGAGGTGAGTTTGGAGTGGACTGGATAAATAGCTGGAAAGTAGGTTGGCACGGCCTCCCAAAACCCACTCAAGCCTTTGAGTTGATTGCAGCCTGTAAAAGCTTGAGATACGTTTACGAAAACTTCAGAAACATCAGCTTTGGAAGTTTCTCGATGGACACAGCACGATTGAGCCGAAGAGTCCTCAAATGAGGAGAGCGAGCAACTAGACGCTCCAAAGCTGAGAAGCTGACCTCAGAAGCCAAACAAGCAATGTTAAGTAAGACGAGCGTTGTGCAGCTATCAGGAAAATGCCTAAGCCAATGGCCACTCAGGTCTTCCACTTCACTTTCTCCCAAGTCCAGTTCTCTAAGATTCCTGCAGCAAATTATGCTACTTTAGATAAGTGATTTTGCTACTTTAGGTGGGTTTAGTAGTCCATCATTCAATGAGTGACACATATATATCAGTTCTTATGGTGTTCAATAAACGAGCAGTCTAGAAAGGGAGAGAATCAACTCAATCAAAAATGAACTACATTGCTTCTATAGTTACTATTCCCGGCACAAAACAAGAAATAGCAGCAAAGATTAAAACTTTCCTCAATCCCTCAATTACGAACAAGTACAGTTAACCCCAGATGCAGAGATTTATAGGCATAATACATAAAGGTATCCTTAAACTTGGCTTTAGCTGGCATTTATGCCCTCCAACTTCGAGTGTGCACAAGTAGACACTTCAACTTGTATAAAGTTGAACAAATAGACACACGCGTCCTCTCCTCCGTGGCATCTACGTAGACACACGCGTCTAGATGTCATTTCGATCACTGGTATGCCGGGTTCGGGTAAAACTACTTTGGCGTACAAAGTATACAATGATGAGTCAGTTTCTAGATATTTCGACCTTCGTGCATGGTGCACAGTCGACCAAGAACATGACGAGAAGAAGTTGTTGGTGAAACTTTTTAATCAAGTTACTGGCTCAGATTTGAAGTTCAGTGAGGATATTGATGTTGCTGATATGCTACGGAAACAACTGTTTGGAAAGAGGTACCTAATTGTGTTAGATGACGTGTGGGATACTACTACATGGGATGAGTTAACAAGACCTTTTCCTCTAGTTGAGAAAGGAAGTAGAATCATTTTGACAACTCGAGAAACGGAAGTGGCTTTGTATGGAGTACGCAACACTGATCCTCTTAAGCTCCGGTTGCTAAGATCAGAAGAAAGTTGGGAGTTAGTAGAGAAACGAGCATTTGGAAACGAGAGTTGCCCTGATGAACTATTGGATGTTGGAAAAGAAATAGCCCAAAGTTGTAAAGGGCTTCCTTTGGTGGCTGATCTGATTGCTGGAGTCATTGCAGGGAGGGAAAAGAAAAAGACTATGTGGCTTGAAGTTAGAAATAATTTGAGTTCTTTTATTTTGAACAGTGAAGTTGATGTGATGAAGGTTATAGAATTAAGTTATAACCATTTAGCACATCACCTGAAGCCATGCTTGATTCACCTTGCAAGTTTTAAGAAGGACAGTGCAATGGACATAGATGTGTTGAAAATGTATTGGCGTGCTGAAGGACTTGTGAAACAGACAGAGATGAAGAGTGTGGAAGAAGTGATGGAGGTTTATTTGAATAATTTAATTTCCAGTAGCTTGGTAATTCTTTTCAACGAGATAGGTGATGACCCGACTTGCCAACTTCATGATCTTGTGCATGATTTTTGTTTTAAAAAGGCAAGAGAGGAACAGTTTTTTGACTCTATTAGTCCAAGTGCTTCATCTTCTTCTTCAGATTTGATGCCACGTATAGTGAAGATTGAGTGTAACAACGAGTTCTTTGGGCTTAACGATTTTGTTCTGTTCAGTTCAAATAAGCAACGGCATTCTGGTAAACACCTCTATTCTTTGACGATATTGGGAGACGAGCTGGACGATAATCTTTCTGATATATGTCACGTAAGAGACTTGAGGCTTCTTAGAGTGCTGTACCTGCATCCCTCTTTTATCATGGTGAAAGATTCTTTGCTGAATGAAATATGCATGTTGAATCATTTGAGGTTCTTATTCATTGGGACAGAAGTTAAATCTCTGCCTTTGTCTTTCTCAAACCTCTGGAATCTAGAAAAGCTGTCGGTGGAAAACAGAGGATCAACCTTGGTTCTGTTACCAAGAATTTGGGATCTTGTAAAGTTGCGAGTGCTGTCCATGAATGCTTGTTCTTTCTTTGATATGGATACAGATGAACCAATACTGATTTCAGAGGACACAAAGCTAGAGAACTTGAGAGTATTAGGGGAACTCGTGCTTTCCTATTCGACAGATACAGAGCATATTTTCAAAAGGTTTCCCAATCTTCAAAGGCTTGAATTTGTTCTCAAGGAATCATGGGATTATTCAACAGAGAGATATTGGTTCCCAAAATTGGATTTCCTAACTGAACTAGAACTCTTCAAAGTAGAATTTGAAAGTTCAAATACAAATGACAGTGGGCCCTCTGTAGCGACAAATTTGTCAAAAAGTGAAAAACAATCCAAAGCAATTCCGAAAAAGAATGATGTGGGCATTAAATCCACCCAACTTACTCAATTCTTACAAGTATAACAAACTAGCACAACCCCATTTCATATTTCATATTTCATTTTGTTACACTCTGTTTGGATGGTTTTTTCGTATGATTTCATAATGTATGGTATTGTACGATATTGTGTTGTATTGTATGATACTGTATTATTTTTATAAATATAATATTTGAATAGACTGTGTCATTTTTCGTCGTTATATAATTTCACACATCAATAATTTGAAGAATAAACCTATAAGAAAAGTAGGATACGGGGTAGGACTACTATAAAAAGGTAGTATAAACGATAAATAAAATTATTAAATAATAAATAAAGGTAAAATGAGAAAAAAATTTAAGGTCACGACGCGATACCACCAAATCGGTGATTACGTAAAGTTTTGCTTTTCATGGTTATCTAACCATGGAATCAAACTATATCATACCATATATTTTAAGAAACAATCAAAATAAACATGGTATTCTTTAATTTCAACTTTCCATATGACGTGTTTAAATAACATTTTTGTACGTTTGACATATATTTAGTTTAAGACGCAAGATTCAAAAGTCATCTACTTTCTTAAATTTCGTGTCAAGTCAAATTCAGAAAGACAAATTAAAACACGAAGAGTACAATATTAAATTTAAAATTCAAGCTAGCTCATCTACTCATGAATTTCTCCAATTGAATTGGAGGTATGCTCATATGTTTTAGTGTAAAGTATCTCGATTTTTCGAATTTCATACCTGAATTAGCAGGTTTATGAGTTTTCTATTTAAACTATTGTCAAATATTTATCGACACACGCCTCAACTATCGATTGTTCACTTTTTCTACATGAATTATATGACTTCTCATTTAAATAAGAATATTTCTGTTTTTCTCGTTCCTTTTCTTCTATAAGAATGGCGATTTAAAATGATACAAATTCCTCTTCATTCTGTTGTGCTCAACGAAATAACTGCCTAAGCATAACTTTTTCAAATCCAAACTTTTTTTTTCTTTGTAAGTCTTCTTCCAACATGGAAGAACGTATTGTTGCAAAAATCGAGATTTTAGTGATAGGCGACATTTTCTCTTAGAGGCTGTTTGAATAAGATTTTAATCTGGTCAAACCAGATTTTAATCTCTTTTTTAGCTTAATTGAGTGTTTGATAAAACAGAAAAACAATTTAAAAAGGGGAAAAGGACATAGGCTGATCATTTTTAAAAGAAATGACCCATATTTGACTTATTGGACAAAATAAGACCCTTCGGCCTTTTTAATTCCATTTTATAGCCATTAGTGTAAATAGCGCAAATTCAGTCCATTTAGCTCAATGTTGTAATCTTGACTCTTTCTTTGCTTTTATTCTTTCTTTTTTTGTTTTGTTGGGTTTTTTACCTTTTTTGTTTTGTTTTTTTCGTTGTTGTTTTTTTGTTCTTTTTGCTGGCTTTTTTTTTTCTTTTTTTTTGGTTGCTCTTTTGTATTTCTTTTTTGTTATGTAAAGTGTATAATTGCACTCTATGCTATGTACCTACTACCTACATTTTGCTGCATTATGAATTTTTTTTCCTTTGTTGCATAAAAAATATAAATTAAATAAAGAGATAAGGAATGTCAGTTTGCTTTAAAAGGAAAAAAACGTCTCTTTGATCATTGTTATGATACATTTGCCTCATCAAATTACAACATTTGTTTTTGGTAAGTAATATTATCTTATTAATCAACAATGAGAAATAGTATATATAATTGTAATTGTATCAATATGTATCTGCATTTGATACAACATGTGTTTGTATCAATTGTTATCTCATACAATTGTATATGATGTATATAGAAGCTGTATAATTATTGAATAAAATATGTGTATGTATAAGATTTCTACAAAAAATGTATAATTATTGTATAGAATATGATGTGTATAGAAATTGTATAGTTATTGTATAAAATATGTATTTGTATATGATTTATATGAAAACTATATAGGATATGTATAAAAATTATATAATTATTGTATATAATATGTACCTATATAAGATTTTTATAGGAACTATATAGGATGTTTATAGAAATTGTATAATTGTTGTATAGAATATGTATATGTATATGTATATGATGCATATAGAAATTATATCATTGTTGAATAAAATGTATCTATTACGATTGTATATGTATTGTATTTATCCATGTATATCATGTTATATATTTGTATCAATACATATGTAGGTTGTATCAATACATTAAAAGAAGATGACGAAAACACAATTTTTTTGGATTGTTTTTCAAAAAAATACACTCTTTTTATATTTAATTATTAGAAAAAGATTAAAAAAAGAGCAGCCAAAAAAAGTGAAAAAAAGTGCAGTGATTTTTTTCTAAATATAGTTGCATTAAAAGTTTTATAAAGAATTTTTTTTAAAAAAAAAAAGAAGAAAAAGGAGCGAAAAAAAGGAGCAACAGCAGACTTCTAAAGGCAAAAAGGCTACTACTGGGTATTAAAATTCTCTCGGCTATTTGATGTCAATTATTTTTGTTGAAGTCCCATCTTATGTGGTCAAAGCACGATCGTTTAACCTCGATCGGGGTACTGATTCAAACGAAGCTCTAATACCACTATGTCACAAACCCACCAAACTTTAATCACAAAAGCTAGGTCGCGAAGTGAAAAGGTTGTATTAGACCGAAATCCCTCTCCTCAAACATTCGACCAACTTATGCCGAAAATAAAAGTTTGTTCATCAAACTGACTCGTAGTAGAACACTAAAATACCTTCTTCTAAAAGCTCAACAAATGGGATTCCATTTGCAACATGTTGCAAGGTAATGAAATTGCTTTGATAAAGGAAGAAATTGGACTGGTGAAAGAAGACCTAGAACTCATAAGATCTTTATTCGTGAACATTGAGAAAGAATGGTATAAAGATCTCTGGGCACGTGTTTTAGATGTGGCTTATGAGGCAAAAGATGTCATGGATTCAATTATTGTTCGAGATAATGGTCTCTTGCATCTTATTTTCTCACTTCCCATTTCCATAAAAAAGATCAGGCTTATCAAAGAAGAGGTCTCCAATTTACTTGAGAAGATTCCCGAGAACAGGAGCCGCGCTGTTGTAGACTCCGACCCTTCGCACCCACTTTCTTCCGGAGTTGCACTAGACTCGCCCTCTCCCTCTTCAAACTGAGGAGGAGTGGTTTTAGATTGGACTTTAGCTTGCTGCCTCATGTTCCTAGGAATGGCTTTCGGTTCGGAATTTATCTCATGAACTTCTTTTGAGCCGTTCTCCTCCGACTCAGTGGCCTCATCTTGGAGTTGTCTTTGTTTTCGGATGAAGGCCTCTGAGTCCTTGGCTTTGGCCTTCTTTGGTGTGTTTTTAGGAGGAATGGTACCTGCGGGGTAGACATTGTCAGTACAGAGAACTATCACACAAAACCAAAGAGAAATATTTCAGGAACAGTTGACAGTGCCAGGATGAAAGCTCAAAAAGATGGTCCGTCGTTTGGAATGACGGGTCCATCCTGTTTAGTCGTCTTCCAGTTTCAGACTTGAGTATTTTCTTCCTTTTCTTTTTAGTGATTACGAGTCCAACGACAGGCCGTAGTTCAAAACTACGGTCCGTAGATTGACCTGTACTTTCTGGGCAACCAACAGTTATGATCAAAACTCCCTTCTACTTCATTTTTCCACTATTAAATAAGTTTTCACGAATCAAAACCCCTACATTATTTAGAATTTTAAACAGCCCATCACACAGACTCATCACACAGTTTCTTAGTGTTTCAAAAAGGGATTGTTCACTCTAACAACATCCCTTTAAAATTAATAACATGAAGAACACAAGGAAAACTTACCCTTGATAATCTTAGTCTTGTTCGTGTGTGAAGACTACTGTGTAATCAACATTGTGCGTGCAAGAGTTGTGAGAAGTTGCTTTGTGGGAATATTTTTGGGAGTTTGAGTCAGATTAGGAGAGAAGGAGGGAGTAATTTTGATCTTTTCCTTTTGAAAATGGCAGTTTCCTTTCTTAGAGGGGAGGAAGTAGGTAGCGGCCGGGTCGGGTTCTAAAAATTAAAAAATTAGGCCGACCCGACTACTTTTACTGTACTTGGGACTTACGAGTCAAAATGATGGTCCATCGTCTAAAAGACGGTCCGTTATTAGACCCGTAGTCTTTGATTTTTAACCTTACCAGCTGACAGGAATGACGGATCAAATGACGGATCTGTAGTTAAGAACCATAGACTATTTCTGAGACACGTCATTGTTCTTTCAGAGACCTATTTTTCTTCCCAGTGACCACGACTTGAACGATGGTCCGTCATTTGGCAAAACAGACCATTTCTGTGAGTCGTGGTCTATTTCTAGAGACCTTTCCTTGCCAATTCAGGAACCATGACTTGATCGACGACCCTTCCTTTGAAAGGACGGTTCGTAAACCAAATCGTGGTTTCTGGGAACTCCTGCAGTGATCGTATTTTCCTCCTCATCTTCACAGACAACAAACCTTAGCCTTGGGTTGCCTCCCAAGAAGCTCTTGATTTAATGTCGCAGCACAACACAAGTGTTTTGGCTACTCATACTTCACCAAAACACTCTACAATCACTAAAGTTTACCACTAACCTAAAGTATAGTACAATTTCATGGATTGCCTCCCATGGAGCGCCTAATTTAACATCGTGGCACGACGTAGGCTGCTTGATTACTCAGACTTCATCAAGCTCCTTGGGTGGGATGAACTCATCAATGCTCTAAGCTTCAATAGTTTTGATCTCCTCTGCTGTACCGAAATAAGCCTTGATCCTTTGTCCATTTTCCTTAAACCTTTTCCCCTCATGATTCTCAAGTTCAATAGCTCCATGAGGAAAAACTTGAACCACCGTGAATGGTCCAATCCACTTGGACTTCAACTTGCCAGGAAACAAGTGAAGTCTAGAATTGAAGAGCAGGACCAACTCCGGAAGCCAGTTGTACTGCGGGGATGTCATAAGCTTGAGGAGATTTCGTCTAGTTTCGGTGATATTTATTCATTAAAAATTATCAAACTTGAAGATAGCTCTCAACTTGAAGATTCTGCTAAGAACATTAAGAAATATGTTGAAGAAATGACGGGAGAAGACAAGCTTCAGATCCTTGGCCCGAATAACATCCCGTTATTTAAGCAATTGGCTTGAGCACCACAGAACAGTTTTTTCTCCATTCTTTGAAGATTAAGAAATATGTTGAAGAAATGTATCATTGTTATGATACATTTGCCTCATCAAATTACAACATTTGTTTTTGGTAAGTAATATTATCTTATTAATCAACAATGAGAAATAGTATATATAATTGTAATTGTATCAATATGTATCTGTATTTGATACAACATGTGTTTGTATTAATTGTTATCTCATACAATTGTATATGATGTGTATAGAAGCTGTATAATTATTGAATAAAATATGTGTATGTATAAGATTTCTACAAAAAATGTATAATTATTGTATAGAATATGATGTGTATAGAAATTGTATAGTTATTGTATAGAATACGTATCTGTATAAGATTTATATAGAAAATATATAGGATGTGTATAGAAACTACATAATTATTGTATAAAATATGTATCTGTATAAGATTTATATGAAAACTATATAGGATGTGTATAAAAAATATATAATTATTGTATATAATATGTACCTATATAAGATTTTTATAGGAACTATATAGGATGTTTATAGAAATTGTATAATTGTTGTATAGAATATGTATATGTATATGATGCATATAGAAATTATATCATTGTTGAATAAAATGTATCTATTACGATTGTATATGTATTGTATTTATCCATGTATATCATGTTATATATTTGTATCAATACATATGTAGGTTGTATCAATACATTAAAAGAAGATGACGAAAACACAATTTTTTTGGATTGTTTTTTAAAAAAATACACTCTTTTTATATTTAATTATTAGAAAAAGATTAAAAAAAGAGCAGCCAAAAAAAGTGAAAAAAAGTGCAGTGATTTTTTTCTAAATATAGTTGCATTAAAAGTTTTATAAAGAATTTTTTTTAAAAAAAAAAAGAAGAAAAAGGAGCGAAAAAAAGGAGCAACAGCAGACTTCTAAAGGCAAAAAGGCTACTACTGGGTATTAAAATTCTCTCGGCTATTTGATGTCAATTATTTTTGTTGAAGTGTTGTTTTTGTCCTTATCCCTTTAAAAAAAAAGCTAAAAACTGATTAAGAAAAACTAAAAGCTAAAAGCTGAACCCCCAATTTTTTGCTTTTAGATTAAAATTCTATTTAAATTTGACCAATATATTTACCCTTTTATCCCCTTATAATATTTCCAAATTTCAACCCTATCCTCACTTTTCAGCCCTACAATATATGAAAGTACTCTTTTTTTTTCTATCATTCTCATCCCGCTCTCGTGCAATAAAAAAAGTGCTTAACAACACTTATTTACCAAACACATTAATAACTTTTTTTTTCTCTAATTTCAGCACTTTTTATCCAAACATTTATCTACTTATTTATAAGCACTTATTTTCAGCTTTTAATCATATTGCATAAAAACTACTCCTTCCGTGCTATTTTATATGAGTTACTTTGACTTGGCACGGACTTTAAAAAAGAAAGGAAGACTTTTGAAACTTGTGGTCTAAAATGAGTGTTAGATGTTTGTGTGGTTGTAAATCATTTCATTAAGAGTAAAATAGACATTTTAAAGTTAAATTGTTACTAAATGTAGAAATGTATCATTCTTTTTGGGACTGACTAAAAAGGAAAGTGAGTCATATAAAATGGGACAGAGAGTACTTTTTTTTAAGCAAATTCAAACAGACTATTAGTTCTCTTTAACCAATCAAAGCAACAAACATAGAGTAAAAAGAAAGTAAAAGTAACTCCGCAACTTGCTCAAAAAAAGATAGACCCGTCAACATTTGGTAATAGTTCAGATAGCAAACTCGTTCCGCTGATAATTCTAGTATGAAAATAAATACTTCAAAGGTATGTCTCTAACCATCAACTGTGTGTTTTGGAAAAAAGATATTTACAAGGACAATAAGAACAAAAAGGAGGAAAAAAAAAAAGAAAATCAAATGATGAGCAAAAAAAATATTCTTTCTGGAGACTAACAGGTTCTTCTCCACTAGAAACAAAAATATACCTCTGTTGTTTTGATTCTTGACAATGTTAAAAAATGTCTACAATGTGTTTGATAAAAGTCCCAAATGAACTATTTCTGAATATTAAGTAGAAATTGAGTAGATGAGCATTTGTTGAAAATTTTCAATATAGAGTAACTGGTAAAGTTGCTGCCATGTGACCAGGAGGTCACGGGTTCAAGCCTTGGAAATAGTGTCTTGCAGAAATGCAAGGTAAGGCTGCGTACAATAGACCCTTGTGGTGGGCTCTTCCCCGGACCCTGCGCATAGTGGGAGCTTTAGTGCACCGGGCTGCCCTTCATTTTACTACTTGTATAAAAATTGGCTATATTCTTTCCAACTCTGCCTCTAATTGGTGAAAACTGTCTACATGTGTTTGATGATATGTGGTCCACCATAGACTTACATCTTTAAATTTAAGCCATGCTTCTAGCTTGAGTGTCACTTTTGTATAGATTTGCGTGTTCTCGATAGTTTCGAGACTCGATACAGTAAATGTTTGAATTTTAGAGAAGAAATTTCCTAGAAAGGAGTGTTATTAAAGGTAAAATGCGAATGTTGAAGTTAAAAGAATGCATTCTTTTCTGAACATGCTAAAAAGAAAGTTAACACACATAAATAGAAACGGAGGGATTATATTTTTCATTGTAGATTACCCCTTTCTGAGTACTTTTTGTCCTTACAGGTTAAAAAAGTTTTAATCTTTAAATCTGAATGTGACTGCAGGTGCCAGATTATATTGAAGATACTGGTCTTGAGGAGATTGCCGACTATTGTAAGGAACTTGAAGAACTTAGGGTATTTCCTTCCAATCCATATGTGCAAGAAACGAATGTATCCTTGACTGAGCGAGGCCTTGTAGCAGTCTCAGCTGGCTGCTCTGAGCTCCACACGGTTCTATACTTCTGCAGCCAAAGCCCATATGACAAATATAATGTCGCCTCGGTTACTATTGCCAGGAACCGTCCTAACTTGATCCGATTATGTTTGTGTTTAATCAAGCCTCAAACTCCTGATTACCTAACCCATGGACCGCTAGATGCTGGTTTTGGGGCCATCGTCCATCAGTGCAAGGGATTGCAGTGACTTTCCCTTTCTGGCCACCTTACAGATAGCGTGTCATTACATCGCGGCCCACGCTAGAAGCTAGAGATGCTCTCGTATCTTTTATGGGGAGTAGCGATCTAGGCCTCCACTAAGTGCTCTCCAGTTGTGAAAGCCTTTGTAAGTTGGAGATCAGAGACTGCCCCTTCGGCGACAAGGCTCTGTTGGTCAATGCTGCAAGGCTGGAGACAGTACGATATCTTTGGATGTCTTCTTGTTCAGTAAGTTATGGCACATGTAAGCTGCTAGCTCAGAAGTTTCCAAGGTTTAATGTTGAAGTTATAGATGAGAGGGGGCATCCGGATACGAGACCAGAAAGTTGCCCCCTCGAGAAACTTTACATATACAGGACAGTGGCAGGACGGAGGTTCGACATGCCTGATTCCGTTTGGACCGTTGATGGAGATGCAGCAGTTATATAGAACCGGGAATTGCTTCATGGTTTCTGCATAGGAAAAACTGCAGGTATCAGTTCTACGTTGATCTTTCTCCGCACTTTTTTGCTCGAGCCCCTTGTGTAGTTTTAGTGCTGGTTGTAGTCGACGGAACATGGGAGCTAAAGGTTATGTAGAAGGCTTTTGAAGCTCATACACCATTAATTTCACCCTTGACTGAGCAAGTTCACAACAATTAGTAGTAAAAAGTACATCTCTTTGTGTTTTGCTTTATCATGAAAGTAAAGACTACTAATTGGCTAACTAAATAATTAAAAAATGGCAAGATTCCTTCCAACTCTGCTTCTAATTGGCTAACTAAATAATTAGATTATTGGTTAGTAAAATAACAAGCATTCACACTAGGCATTTTAGACTACCAACAATCTGCCCATGTGATCACATATTCCAATAACACCAACAAGCAGCAGAATTAACAATTGTTTAAGAAGATAATGGGTATTAATAATAATTCAAAAGTCATTGAATTGTATATTTTAATAATCTTGGAATTGTAAATCTAGATCTAGCTGTTTGGTTCTTCTTTCAACTACACTTCATTTAGCAAAGTACTTCAACTGCTGTTCAACATTATTTCTCAAAGTAGGGATTCTATTGCTAAAGTACTTCATACTGTTAAAAGGTAAGATCATGTTCAAAGTCTCATGTTTTTATTTCTAGTTTTCTCTATGCTAGTGGAAATCTACTAGGGATTTCATTTTTCATCACGACTCAAAAATATAACTGAAAGATTTTTCTTTTGATTTTATTGACAACATAATAACATGATGGGGGTGGTCAAGAAAATGATAAAAATGTTCCCTTTGATATATTTTAAAGTTTTTAGATGTGTGATCATAATTTATTGGAAGGAGGAAGAAGGATGAGAAGAAGAAGCAGAATGAATTCTGGTGGAACTGTATTTTGGCATATGGTTAAAATATTAAGGGAAAATGTAAGAAATGTACTCCTCAACTTTGAGATTTAGAGCTAATAAACCCCTCGTTAAAAAAAGTGGCTTATTGTAGGTGGTAGTGGTGGTGGGGGGTATGTGTGGAGGGGGGGTGGTTAAAGTGGGGTGTATGTGTGGAGGGGTGAGGTGGGATAAAAAAATTATTTTTTTTAAAAAAGTTAATTTTGTTTTTTAAAGAAAGAACTGAAAAAAATTAAAAAGAAAAATTGATGTGGGGTGGAGTTGGGGGTGAGTGAAATAGAAAAAAAAAAATTAAAAATTGTGTGAGATAGAGGTGGGGGGTGGAGGTAGGGGTGGGAGTAGGAGGGTGGAGTGGGTGAGATTGGAGTGTTATGAAGGTGAGACTTGTTTTCCCTACTTTCATTAGAGAAAGTCATTTTCCTTATTTTGGATATTTTCCAAATTTTTTGACCAACCAAACACAAGAAAATTGGAAAATATTTTCCTCCATACCAAACACACTCTTAATGGAAAATTTGTGTTAAAAAACATGATTTTTCCTCTGCATTCCCACCGAATCAACTCATTGGGAGAATGCATGGTGGGAAACATATTCTCATTGAAATAGTGGGGAGCTTCCTAATTTTCTTGTGTGGAAACACTACTATTTTTTCTTTTATCACTGATTCAATCAAAATATTTGTGGGAATAACCACTAAACAGTTTTTAGTAGGAAATTTCAATGGAAAAATAATAATTTTTTAATAGTGTTTCTATCTGCATTAAATATAGACGGATCGAATATTTTATCCATTATTTAATAGTGTAACCTTTTGAATTTTAACATCTCCCAATCAAAGAGATTTTTTGGTCTTTTTATAAGCATTGAACCCAACAACAATGATTTGGTGTCATTAATTATTCCTCTAAACTATGTGTTTAAGTCCAGAATTTTGAGCTTCCAGTTGGATCAAATAACAAAGCAAGCAGAGGATATTTTTCATCAAGTTAAAAGGTTAGTCAACTCATCTAATAGTGTGTTTAATTTTTGGTACTCTCATCTCTATTGAAGTACAATTGTTGAATTGGGAAAATTATCAGAAAAGTAAAAGTGATGTAAGGAAAGGGCACAATATGCAGGAGAAAGAGAGAGGGCTAAATACTTACCCGCACCGGATGTTCACACCGAATCAATAGATGCATGACATGTGTTTGAACATAAACAATTATCACTTAATCGTGATTAGTTAAATGTATATTTTCACTTCATTTGATTACTGAACCATGATAAGTTTTATTAATTTGGTATAAATACCCGATGGGAGTAAATTTTTACTGGGAGAGAGAGAGAGATGGGGGTGGAGAGAGAGGAGTGAACAGATGCAGATAGTTAAAGAAAACAGGAAGTGGTCTGGAAAGGAGTAGAGTATCAGATTTCAAGACAAGAGACTGCACATGATTTTCGAAAATTCAAGTTGGTCCTTGAAAAGTCTCTCCCATGAAAATTCTCAATTATTTCTAGGTGATTTCTTCTCATATGTTCTAGTCTTGAGTAGATAGAGTTATCTGATGGTACATGTTCCTGGTGAGAGGTGAAAGGTATCTCATGGAATGAGTCGATGTGCGTGAAAGCTCGCACAAACACTAGGGTTATCAAAATTATTATTTTTTTGACTATTTCTGATGTTTGGAGCCCGTTCACTATGTTTAGTACAATTACTTTTTATGTCTGGCTATAACTACAATATTGTTTCTTGCTATGACTTTTTATGCTTCTTTCTTGAGTTTCTTGTACTCTTACCTCCTCCTCTTCTTTTTCCTGATAATGTTTTATGTTTTTTTTATGATTCAGGTCTCGAGAACTTGAAAGGAAAATCAAAATAATGGAAAAACGAAAAGATAATGAAGGAGAAATAGAGAAAGAAGAAGCAAACAACTCATCGGTATGTTATTTGATAGAGTAAAGTATGGAATCATAGATATGTGGCTTTGAAAATTTGATATGACATTTCATCTTTTGGCAGGTGTTATTTTCTGCTTTTCGCAAGGACATTGCGGATGTTCTGGATTTCATAGAGAGATCAAAGAACAAGGAAAATCGAAAAGCTCTTGACGTGGATCAAGTTGAAAAGCTGAAATCAGAGCTGGCATTTATTTGTACATACGGCCAGCTTTCTTGTTCTGATTTGGAGCAGTTTGAAGACACAATGACTGTCAAAAGACAAGAGGTTGAGAATCTGCTTCGGCCAATTTTGGATGATGTTGACAACAACATCGGGTGTAAACACGGCATGCATCATGCCCTTGCTAGCCTCAGGGATTATATCGATCATTGTATCAGCTCACATCACCGTTCTACATCAAGTACCACCATGCTTGAGGAGCAGTTGAACTTCCTCCTCCAGAATCTCCATCATCTATCCAAGTATCTTGCTGAACAGATTTTTCCATTAGAGACTCAGTTTGAAATTCTTCAGAATGTATGTGGCAGCATCAGAGATTTCCATGGGTTGGTAGTGAGTGGTTACGTTGAGCATGAGATTGTTGAATATGTCTTACCACAACTTCAACCTATGGCTGAGAGAGTTGGACGCTTCATTTGGGATAATCATATTGATGGAAATTCTCGTCACTCCAGGCTAGCTCATCTATTCTTGAAGATTATTCCAATCGAACTGGAGGTGATGCACATATGTTATACAAATTTGAAAGATTCAACTTCAGCAGAAGCTGGACGCTTCATTCAGCAGCTCCTAGAAACCTCTCCAGACATTCTCAGAGAGTATCTGATTCATCTA